>APFE030062668.1:114823-125760 GCA_000404065.3 Pinus taeda
AGAAAACTTAAGCAATGTGATGCTTGCATTCTAGGAAAGCATAGCAAACAGTCATTTCATGACTCACATTCAAGAGCACATAGGAAGCTTGAACTTATTCATTCGGATTTATGTGGTCCAATGCCTGTTCCTTCTGCAAATGGAAATAAATATATCATGACATTTATTGATGACTACACCAGAATGTGTTGGGTTTATTTATTGAAGAACAAATCTAATGCTTTCCAAACATTCAAGAATTTCATAAATGGATTGAAAATGATGCACAATCTCATATTGGGTCTATTCGCACTGATAATGGAAAAGAATATACATCAAATGAATTTGAAAACTATCTTCGACAACATGGGATACATCAAACAACTGTGCCTTATAATCCCCAACAGAATGGTGTAGCTGAAAGAATGAATAGAACAATCTTAAATATGGTACGATCCATGCTCTTCTTCAAAAATATAAAGATAATGTTTTGGGCTGATGCTGTTCTATGTGCTGCATATATAAAGAATAGATGTCCATCTAATGCTATAAGAAACAAGACTCCTTATGAAATGTGGTATGGACATGTTCCTTCGATAAAACATCTCAGGATCTTTGGTTCCACCTGTTATGCTTTGATACCAAAGGTACATAGAAATAAACTTGGTGCTGGAAGTCGTAAGTGTATCTTCCTGGGGTATTCAAACACCTCCAAAGCATATCACCTCTATGATGAAGTAAATAAGAAGTTTGTTGTATCTAGAGATGTAATTTTCCTTGAATCATCCAAAACTGACAATGTTGTTGAGCGGAAACTTGATCGCTTGGATAGATTCGCAAAAGCAAAATCATTTCAAGAATTTGATAATCAGATTCCACATCTTGAAGGGAGGATTCCTATACTAGATCAACATGTGGAATCTTCTTCTGAAGAACACTCTCCCCCGCATGAAACTCCAACAACAGATGATGCTTTAAGTGATGTAATTGATAGAATTGGGAGACTCAATCTTGATTCACTCCCAACTCAATCAACAGAGCAGCCTGGACCATCTCAGAAAGGTCCCCCAAAGTGGCTGACAAAAACACTTGAAAGTGTTCATCCTGATGAAATTGGAAAAACAGGAACCAGAAATTCAAACCGACAAAATGGAGGTGATGTAGATGACTCTAATTCACCTGTTGATATGGATGTTTCTTATGATTGTGAATTGAACTTGTCTACAGATTTTGAACCAACTTACTTTAAAGAAGCTGCTTCTCATGATGAATGGAAAGAAGCAATGCAAAAGGAGTATGATGCCCTCATAAAGAACGACACTTGGAAGCTGGTTGATCCTCCATTTGGAACAAACCAATTGGCTGCAAGTGGGTCTACAAGAACAAGTACAAAGCTGATGGATCACTTGACAAGCACAAAGCTAGGCTTCTGGCAAAAGGTTTTGCACAGAAGGAAGGGGTAGATTATGAGGAAACTTTTGCCCCCACAGCAAAATGGGCCACCAGCCAGACACTCTTTGCACTAGCAGCTCAGAACGGTTGGAAAGTCCATCAAATGGATGTAAAAACTGCCTTCTTGAATGGAGATCTAAAAGAAAATGTTTTTATGTCCCAGCCTGAAGGATTTGTTGTGAAAGGACATGAACATAAAGTATGCAAACCTGTGAAGTCCTTGTATGGCCTCAAACAAGCACCACGAGCCTGGTATGAAAAGCTAATTGAGCATCTTCCGAAACTCAACTTCAATCATTTTGATCTTGATGATGCAACTTTATTTGTCAAGAAAGTTGGCAAAACAGTTGTATATCTTGTGGTATATGTAGATGATCTTTTGATGACAGGGAACAATGAAAGTTATATTGCATCCATAGAGAAAGAATTAGGAAAAAGTTTTGAAATGACTGATTTGGGCTATTTTCATTACTATCTTGTCATTGAAGTAACCCAACATCCAAAATCCATATTTCTTTCTCAAAAGAAATACATTGGAGATTTTCTAAACAGATTTGGCATGACAGAGTGCAATCCTCTTTCTACTCCAATGGAACAAAACTTAAAGCTCACATCTATTGAAGGAAAGGAATTTGAGGATGCAACAAAGTATAGACAGCTTGTAGGAAGTCTCATTTACCTCACTACTACCAGACCAGACATTTCATTTGCTGTTGGAATCCTCTCCAGGTTTATGCAAAAGCCTTGTGAGGGACATTGGTCTGCTGCAAAAAGAGTTCTAAGGTACTTGAAGGGAACTCAAGAACTTGGAATCAAGTATACACAGGTGGACGACTTCAGCTTGATTGGATACTCTGATTCAGACTTCGATGGAGACAAAGAAACTGGAGTATCTACTTCAGGATATGCTATGAGTCTTGGATCAGGAGCTGTCTCTTGGAGATCACGCAAACAATCAGTACCAGCAGATTCCACAACAGAAGCAGAATACGTGGTAGCAGCTGAAGCAACAAAAGAAATTGTGTGTGGCTCAGGAAAATTCTTGAAGATTTGCAGGAAAACAAGTACAATCAACTCCACTCATGATTGACAACACCTCTGCAATAAAGTTGGCCAAGAACCCAAAGTTCCATGATCGAACAAAGCACATCAATACTAAATATCATCCGATCCGACATCATGTTGAGGCCAAAACAATCCATCTCCGTCATTGTTCCACAAATGAGCAAATTGCAAACATCTTCACCAAAGCGCTTGGAAGAGGAAAGCTTGAAAGATTCAGAACGATGCTTGGACTCACCAACATCCCTTCAGATTAAGGGGGGAATGTTGACACCTAATCCTCAGCGATTGGGAGAATTTGAATGTGAACAGTCATCAAGAAGATGAACTGAACGATCACATTCATGTATATAATAGATAGCTACCTAATGGAATAAACGAATCAGTTTTTCTGGAGTTACTCCTGGCCTGACAGTCAACACTGCTGTGGTATTCGAAGCCTTTAAAAGTTTAGACACCTCAGATCAATGTGGACAATCTCTTGTAAAATTCTCATCATTACATATCAGACATGGATAACGAGGTTTCCTAGCCGCAGTAGGGTATTTGGATGATTTGTCAGGAGTGTAATTCTCCAATTTCTTCTTGTTATTCTTTCCCTTTTTCTTACCTCCTAGTTGCTTTGGATTTTTTCCTTTGTCAAATGACACGGCATTAATCTCCGAGGCAAGAGTATTTTCTTATTGATTTGCATTTTGATTGGAAATAGCAAGAGTTTGACCAAATGGACCTCTTGCCATTTGTGTGCTTGAGGAACTGATCATGCCATTGCTGGCATGGGAGTCCCTACTCGATTTTGGAGGTGGCGGAACAGTGAAGGCTGGTCTAGGTGCATCAGGAATTTTATCATAGAGTGTGCTTGATTGTGTGTAAATCAAATCCAAATATTGGGCACGAGCAATAACTTTCTCTTCCGTGACAATTCCTCCCTTTTCCACATCCTAAGTGATTGATGGAAGCAAGGACTTTATGAACCACTTAGCTAAAAGCTGATCAGGAACATACGTCTTAACCATTCGACGGCGATGCTGCCACTCATGAATATGATCTGATATATGAGTGGAGGTAGTCTATCTAAAGTTAGTCAAGAGTTATGTTCCAGTTTCATACCTGATAGGTAATTGGAAGTGGGTCAAAAAGGTAGTGGCTAGAATGGTGAAGTTATCAAAAGAAGCTCTAGGTAATTCAATATACCATTTAGCAGCTGGATCAGTAAGCGTTATTTGGAAAAGACGAAGTATGATTGAATCATCATTCAAAGCATTGAATGAACACCATAAATGAAAAGTCATAACATGATTCGATGGGTATTTTCCTGGATTTCCGTTAAACTTCGGAATGTCATATGGAAATTTGTGTGGAATCACTGACCGCCAAGGCGCATATGCAATTGGATCATTAGTGAGCCTGTTTAAATTTGGTAATTTTAAAGTTTCTACGAATGGAAACTGTCAATTCAAGTCAGGTGGAACATACCCAGGATAGGATGGAATCGCCTATGCAATAGTTCTTTACATACCAGCATAGGGCATCTGCATCTAGTAACCTTGGTAAGGTTGTTGAAAAAAACTAGTATAAGGTGGTTGTTGATAACCAAATTGGAATTGTGGTTGTCCTTAACCTGCAAAGAGTTGTTTCTCAGGTCCTTGGTAAGCTTGATATTGACGAAAACCAGTTTGAGCTTGTGAACCAAGTTCAAACTAGGGTTGGGACTGCTGGAATTGAGGTTGTTGAAATTGTCACAGACACGGTTGTTGGACCAACTATTGCTACCCAGTAATGAAAGATTGACCAAGCTGTGGATTAACTATACCAATGTACGCCTAGGTCATTCCAGATAAAGGTATACTAACCTGAGGTTGTTGTTGAGCTCCAGAAACAAGTGGTTGTTGTATAGCAACTTGAGAAACTTGAACCTCTTGCCTTGAAACTTGTGGTTGCAAGGAAGAAGGATCAGTTTGTATTGGTTGAGATACAACAGACTGAGCTTGTGATTGGGGCACAATAGTAACAATAGGTGTAGTAGGAATACTGGACATAGTTTGCATTGGTTGTGTTGGATACACAAGCCTTGGTTGATATGGCATTACTGGTTCCCATTGACAAACTCTAACTCCAGTTTGACTTGAATACTGTGGGAAACTACCATATGGTTGTCCCCCGGAGAAGGGAGGAAACGCTGAGTAAGCATATTGCTCTCCATATGGTGGAAATCTAGTTTTTAATGGATATGCTGGTCTTTGATGACTAGATTGCCCAAATTGATACTGATGTGTAGGATCAAATTGTTGAGTTCCCATGTGATAAAAACCAAGTACAATTTCAGACAAGTTAATGGGTGTTGACCATGGTGCAGAAGCAACCCCTGAGTGGCTTCTAGAGAATGATTGGTAACCAACCCAATCAGATGATTCACCGTATAGGTGTGACTCAGGTGTGGTAGAAAACATTGAAGGGGTGACAACAAGAGATTATGTTGCAGCTACATCAAATGGTATAGGCTTGGTTGTTGACGGTTTTTGGCCATGGTTAACTGGCCCAAAAGCTATCCTAAAGATTCGACGGGAACTTACAAAGAAGCAGGGGAATATGAAGCAAAGTAATCAGGAGTAGCAGGATAAAGATTAATCCCAGTTCCAAAATGAAATGGGGTGCCTGGTGTGGAATCTTCTACTATCACTTCTATGGCAATCAAATCAGGTGGAAGAGGTTAATCGTCATGTCTGTAAACGATTTCTCGTGTTAAAGAAGGTGTAGTTTCTACAGTGACTGATGTCAGAGGGGTAACAACTTCTGAATGTTGAAATTCAAAGTCTAGATGTTCAGGTAAATGAACAATAGTTTCAAAGGGAGGTTCCAGAACAACTTCTAGTTCAGATGTAACTTCGGTTTGGACTGGGATAGTTTCTGGACCAACTCCTGATGGGGCTGTTTCAGGTTTAGAAGCATTTCCTGATTGAAAAATTTCAAATTGAGGATCAATATGTTGTTGGAAAACCTCGGTTATTGTTACACTAGGATTAGTACTAATGTCCTTAGGTAATTGTGAAACTTCCTCTTTAAGAATGGAGGTACAAGAAATAATTGCAGTAATTGGAGTCTCTAAAGCTGCTGAAACAAATGTTTCAAACAACCCAAATGAAGAACTAGAAATTCTCGATGTGCTAGACTCAATTAAACGAGACCGCTTTATTTGAATTGGAGTCACTTTGGGAAGAAAAGATGGTTGAATCACTATTCTCCGCAAATGACGGGGTATGGATTGACTTTCTTCCACCATTGCGAATTATTTTTTCAACTTAGAACTCAACTAAGGAAAAAAGGGTGTTATTCGTGGTCAATTAATTTTAACAACACTTGGAAACAACTTCAATTTTTCAGTTTTAAAGAGTTGAGAAAAAGAAAAATATGATCCTTTTACTTTTACAGAGTCGAAAAGGAACGAAAGTGACTACTCTGGAGACTCTAGACAAGAGGGTTTACCAAACAAATCGCAAAACTGCAATATACACCTTGGTGATAAATGAAAGAGAAATTACCAAGGACTTTACATATGACAGTCAATCTTCCCGAAATTTGTTTTCAGTTCCTCTTAGTGTGAATGATACAATAAGAAAAACTAAATGCACAAATGGTTCAGAATGTTTCACACAAAATGAAAATTTACGATAATTTTCTTCTAAGAGAGAAAGGAAGATTGAACGACACTTTCAAGTTTGAAGAAATGAAAATTTTCGACACTTTGAACGAAAACAAATCAAATTCACAAAATAGATTAATCGATCAACTATGAAGGGGTACTTTTACGACAATTCACTTTTCGAAGAAATGGAAGACTTTACAGCACTTTTCCTTCGAAATGACAATCGATTAACTATACTTTTTGAGAATGCATGACAAAATAAACACATAAAAACATTCATCAATCCTAGTCTAAACATGGCTGAATCAAAGAGGTGAAAACTGGATTCAGTGATGAGACATCATTCATGCTTAGCAAGCAATTCAAACAAAGATGAAAACTAGTCAAAAATCTCAGTTCCTAGATGGGAAAACTGATGTTCAATCAATCATCGCAAGTTGTAGTGATAGACAATGCGATGCATAGCACTTTGTCCATGCGGGAACTGCAATGCATAGTAGGTCTCTGTTAAGGACAGTGCCACGATCACAGGGAGTGATATTGAAGGTGTTTTTGGCTCAAATTCAATTCAATTTTTAGTGGATTAAGCTTGACTTCAATGAACAACAGCAAGTAAAGTGTATTGGAATGTTCTAAGAGGCTACTAAACTACCAAAAAGGGAAAATGCTCCCCAGCAGAGTTGCCAATTTGTTTTCGGGAAAATTAGTATTTCTAAGAAATGCTAACCCTCTAGGTTTGGTAGCTAACCTAGAAACAACAGTTAAAACAATTCACTATTTTTCCTATGAACAACAGATAAGAGAAAGATTATAAGGAGTGAACCTGCAACTTCCGCTTGATTCCTCGCTTGATCCCTCTCTCCTTTGACTGATCCCACTGCTCCTCCCCATACTTAACACACTTGGAGAGTACCTATGTAATCACAAAAACAAAGACCCATCAAAGCATAATGATCCATAATTCATAAATAACATAGAATCGAAAGTATGATAAACATATGAATGCATTGACAGATTACACAAACATAGGGGAAAAATATTGAAAAGCTTTATTAATATAAAGAAGGATTACAACCCATAAGTTCGATCCAGCACCATCCTTCTAGCTTCAAACCCTCTTCACCTCAGAACAACAAGAGATTTCAACATTACCACAATACTCAGCCTCAATACTAAAACCATCAACACCTCCTTACAACTTAGAATTATTCAGCCTCTAGATCCCTTGGATGAGTGATCCATTTATAGATGAGCGAAGGAGGTTGGGTCATCAATGACGATGATGAATTCCTTTATATTCTTAGGAATTGGTTCCATGAAAGAGGGAGATAGGAGGTTGATGTTTCCTAATTCCTTTAGTCATCCTTGGGTGAACTCAGAGGGGTAGGTGGCATTGGAGAAGCTTCTAGAGGTTTCCATGAATAACTGATTCTTCCAACTCTCTCGGAACTTTGCCTAAGCTCACTCATCACACCATAAAGAGGGCGTAAGTGTGATGCATAGCACTTAGTCAGTGTAGTACCTGCCATTCATTGCAGCCTAATGAAGGGATTCCTGCAATGATCTCTTTAGAGACACTTTTTGGATGAATTTTGTGATGGAACTTTTTAAGAGTGAGGCATTCATATGACTAAGTTCTTTAGGGGATGAAACAACTATATTAGGGGTTGATGAACCCTAATAACATTGACATTTAAGTTGGGGTTTGATGTGACCAAATAAACCTGTAACACTCGAGGATCCAATTGAACTGAACTCTCGTGCAATGATATTTAAAAATGCAATTTGGGTCATATGGATTGTAGTTTTGGAGGTCTAATGGGTACTTCTTCATCAGTTCTGCTTCGACATCTGCTTGCTTGATACTCTGGATCTCATATAACCCAATCTACAATGGAAGAGTGGGCCAAGATTCCTTCTTCTTCTGATGTAGTCTAGTTGTCAATCCTGTTGAGATGTGATATGCTACTTCCTTCATGACAAGTACGTCCAAGGAAAACTTTGAAAGAACATGCAAAGGATTTTTTGCACTGAACATTAAGATGAAAGTGCTAGATGGTGAGGCATACCAATCTGCAATGCCTACCAATGCCTCCATTACTTCCTTTGACATGCAGGGTGGATCCTATTCAAATATCATCTTGTACAAAGGGGTGAAAAAATGATTAGGCAACCGTTTGATTACTCCTTTGAAGCTGCATTCACACAACAACCTGAAATATGTGTTCACAATGGTCTCTGTCGGTGACCATGCCCACTCCATGCTCGGGAACTCCTGTCGGGCACTGACTGCATCTAGGATGTAAGTGTACATGTAAATCTCTACATGCATACCTTTGGGTGACTGTCAAGCCTTCGTTACTTGCTCCTTTGGCTGATGAGTCAGTATGCCGGACCAATTACATGGTTTTGCTTCTCTAGCCAATTGGTCTAATGCAACCACCTAACTCTGTGGGAAGGTTTCTATGCTTGCTTGGCCGTACAGCTGACAAGGAAATATGATCAAGTATTGGTACGCCTTCCTTAGTACCTTTGTCTTGTAGATCTGGTTGGGTGTCAACCTAAATCGAGCTGGCTCCTTTACCCAATTCTTCAGAATGTCTCTGGAGTTAGCACTATTGTTGGGTAAGTTGAATGGAGTCTCCATGATAGTCACAGGCTCTAATATCTAATACATCTCATCATAATCTCATTCCTAGAAGGTCACAAGCTTCATTCTGCTAACACTGCTCAAGGTCATCATCTCAAGATCAATGTGAGAGATGATCCAATGTATCCTATCCGTGAATGGGAACATGGGATATCTGCATACAATCCAGTACAATCCGAACTTGTTAATGTTCACAGACACCTGACGATCTTCGAGGTGTTCCCCAAAAGTGCCTGCAAATGTTTCATTTACCACTTTTCACTTCAGTTTGATATCCTTTTCTAGATACAACTTTGTATCTTCATAGATCAACAGACTAGAGGGCACTTGCTCAATTGCTACTCCAGCTGCATTTCCATTACTGCCCTATGATCCTGTTCTCTTGGAAGCCATTGAGACAGATGAACACCTGAAAGATATGGAGACAAGCAACAAGCATGGCAAGAAATCTATCAATGAAAACAAAGCAACTTCAGGGAATGACACAACACATACCTGGGAAGCTGATGTGCAAGATTTCACAATTTCTTCTGGGAGGCTGGGTGACTGGCTACTAGAACTACACAAAAGGTAGTTTGGGCTGTTTGGGAGGCAGGACTGGCTGCTGGATCCGTGCAATGCGCAATCCAGACTGGTTGTTGGATGTTGGCTGTTGGAATTGTGCAATTTGCAATTGTAGCTAGGAGTGACAATAGGGTCAAGGACTGCATTGCGTAATTTTCTGGGCCAACAGTCACTGCCCCTCAGAAATGCGCAAAACAGTCATGGAGGGTAGTGCTCGGAAAAAATGTGCATTTCTGGAGAGGAAGGAAAAGCCTTCCTTCCCTAGATTTGCAATGCAGTCATAGTGAAGGTAGAGTCCAAGCCAAGGTTGGTCCACTCACCGACGGGCAACTGAAAGAGAATAGGATAGTGAATGCATGGTGACACTAAGTGATAGTAGAAGTGGTTGACATTGCATGCAAAATATGAATGAAAGATTCAACAAACAGATCAACATGCATGTGGGTGAAGTGGTTCACCAGTTCGGCAAACGTTCATGCAAAACAGTTTCATGCATGTGACATCAGTGAGATAGCAACGAAAAGTGAAACAAATCTAGGACAAGCTAGTATACATGTAAATGACAATAAGCATTCAAATAAATCAAGCAAACAACACTCACACAAGTGAATACACAAAAAGTGATAGAAATGCTGAAAAAGACAAGTTGAGGCCACTTATCTGTGAATAACTTAGCCGGATGTGTTTAATAGTTTTGGATGTGTTGTGGGATGTCAGAGGTCCAAGATAAATGTGAAATAATGAGCTCTGATGCATCGAATAAATAAGTTTGGGCTCATGACGCGCATGCCACAAATCTAGGAAAAGGCGACACTTGGAGGGAAGTTTCTAAAACAACTTTGCATGTAACCTCTGGCTGCTACAAATAGCTCCTTGAATCATCAGATGTCTTTTGCATGTTGCCTTTTTCTATTATGGGAAGAGCAAGTCATGCATGCATGCAAATCCTTCCTTGGTCCCGGGTGGAACTGATCTACCAGACTGCACATGCATGCAGTTGCTCAATTGCTTGAGAAAAATGTGCATTTCTGGTTGGGAGCTGGGTTGACTTCCTAGGAAGTTTGCACAATTTCTAGGCAGAGCAGCTAATTTTTGCCCAGATTTGTGCAAATTCTGGGCTAAGGAGCCCTACCGGGGAAATTTTCGCAATTCCTGGTGGGAGTTTTGGCTGGTAGAATTGTGCAATTCTGGAGCCCAGCAGGCTGCCAAACAAAATTGTGCAATTTCTGGATGGAAGGCTAGTTGCCCTCTAGAAATGCGCAATTTTTTTGGGGAAGTTGCTCAAGATGCAGCTGGACCAAGTCCAGGTGAAAACATTGTGAGGGAAATGCATCAAGTTGTAATCAAAAAGCTGCCTTCGTGCAAGATAAACACTTAAGTTTGAGTACTTGATGAAGCAAGACAAGGTGTTGTGAAAGGTTGGTAGAGAGGCTCCAAAACAAGGCTAAGGCAAAATTTTGGAGGAGGGTTGTTGTTATGTACCTAGGGGGGGTAATATGGGGTACCGAAGGAGGTGCCCAAGGTAATAATGTAATAATGGGATGGGCCATAGTAATAAATAAGGTGGTTAACCCATGTCATGTAAGG
>APFE030062668.1:140386-159979 GCA_000404065.3 Pinus taeda
CTTTTCTTTTTTAATCACGTAGTCTCCAGATTCGGTGTTCCACAGGCCATAGTCACAGATCATGGATCACATTTTCGCAATCACATGATGGTTGAGTTGGCTGCCAAATTAGAACTGTCCCACGACAGCTCTACTCCATACTATCCGCAAGCTAACGGACAAGTTGAAGCAATCAACAAAGTCCTAAAACCCATGCTGCAAAGGATGATCGGAGTCCAAAAATGGGATTGGCACCTAATCTTGTACTTGGCCTTGTGGGTATACCGGACATCGGTAAGAAGTGCAACCGGATTCACACCTTTTCAATTGGTGTACGGTCTAGAAGCAATCTTACCGGTTCAATGTGAAATCTCGTCCCTTAAACTCGCAGTCGACCTTCTCCTTGGAACCTCAGAAGAAGATGCTTGTTTCTTGGAACTAATCCATTTGGATGAAACCCGTTGTGATGCAGATTCAGCTAACGAAGCTCATAAGAAGCTAGTCAAAGCATAGTTCGACAAGAATGTCAAACCTCGCGTCTTCTCAGAAGGTGACCTGGTCTTACTTTACAACCAGGAATCTGATAAATTGGGAGCAGGGAAATTCAAATCATTATGGATGGGTACCTATATTGTTAAATGAGTCTTAGTAAAAGGAGCCTACGAGTTGATGGACTATGATGGGATTCCACTGCCGCAACCTCGCAACGGGTTGTACTTCAAGCGTCACTATGCTTGATTTTGCATAGTAATCCTCATGCTTTTGTTACATTTTTGTTTTCGCCAAGAGCATTTAGTTTGGTTAAATAATCCAATTTTTGCATTCATTGCATATGTCGAACCTACTGGAATCATTCGTTGGATATGTCGACAGAGCAAGTCGTAGTTCGCGGAACCTGTCTTCTGCGGCATGGGCCATTTTCAATCCCAGTGGCGAGTTAGTAAGTTTCAGAGGGGTGTGTATTGGTTGGTCTACGAACAATATCGCTGAATACAGTGCATTGATAGAACTCCTTTTTTATGCAATCACACATGGCACATGCCGACTTGTTGTCAGGCTAGACCCACAACTCGTCATTCTACAACTCACCGGCATCTATTCTGTACGAAATCCAGCTATTTATCGAATGTTCCTAAGGGTGAAATTTTTGGAAAGACAGTTCGATTTCATCCAATATCAACATATTTCTAGAAGTTTAAACACATTAACAGACTCATTGGCAAATTATGTGTTAGATAGACATTTGCGACATTTATAAAAAGAAGCATCAACATCAATATATGCAGCGGAATTATGTAACTTAACCAAAATAAAGCTCCGAAAATCAAAAATATATTTCATAACTGTTTATAGTCTGTACATAATGTTCTGTAACCAAGACAAAATTGGTCAAATGACCCAAAACTCAAAATGCTAGGGGGCACCCTAGTCTAATGATGCTGGTGTAACAAGTCACCCCCTGTGCAATCATGCGTAAGAGCCTAGTCCATCGACTCGGCACTCCAGTAATATGTCGCTGCAACCGCAGAGGTAGCTCATCAGTCCTCACATCAGGGATACCAAGGGTAAGATCCTCGATCTGGTCCTGTAGTGCCGAAAGAGTCTCAACCACATCAAGGTCGTGAAGGATGGCCCTCCCAACAGCCTCTCCGGCTGGAACGACCGCTGGGTCTCTGTGGCGTACTGTCGGTCGAACTAGTCCAACATCTGCATGAGCACATGAGTTTTGATTAGTCTTGATCATAAGAATATAAGAAAATTATAAAGAACAATGAACAGAGATATGGTCAGAAGAATTACCCATGGCACCCCACTGCTCGCCAACCGGCAGCACCAAAACCGGATCACCTCGGAAATCCAAACCAGCATTTGGGAACCTAGCATAAACCATCTCCTGATGATTGAACCACTCGAAGAAGGTCTCAAAAAAAGAAATCTAGGGCTGGCCAGTGTGCCAAGACATGCGATCAACCCATCTCTGCATCCATGGTTCAGTCGGTGGAGGTAGGCCAAGTGAAATGTACTACGGCTGCATCAGTGGGATTCTCTCCAAGGCGAAAGTGGTCAAAATAGAACCATAATGAAAGTTCTTGGATCTTCCACTTTTCACCTTGGTCAATTGTTCTTTCATCACAGAGAGTACTGCATCACACCAATTGAACACCTTTGGTTCAAGGCATTCCAAAGCATACTGCATGTAAGATCTGTTGGCTATGTGAAGAGCAGAACTACCAGCTAGTCTAGAAAAAGTGAACAAAATGGTCTACAAGGGCTGGTCAGTGACATCTCAGATGTTGATCTTACCATCTGTACTCGGTTGAGATCCCTCTCTGCAATGCTGGCGAATGTACTCCCTCATGGAATCACCCCCATGGGCAGAGCCTGATAATGAGAGAGGGGCACCATGCCTCGATAAACTGGTCAGAAAATAGATGTCCACCACTATCAAGGGGATCGATTTGCCCCTAATTTGGAAAACCTGGTTGATAGGATCCCAGGCATTGAGAAAATATTGCAACAAACTGATTTGTTGCCTCATGCTAGAGATACGGAAAAACTTCAATAGGCCACAGTTCCGTAATGCAGCTACTGTGCCCAGATCATGTAAAGAAACATCATCCTCTTCTTCATGTTCGCGTTCTCGCCATGTAACAACCATTTTGCTCCTATGAATCTCTGAAAAACAAACAAGGGAAGAGTCAGGATCTTCATTTGGTAAAAACAGGCAAAACTTCATGAGGAAACGTGCAAAAACTTTCCTCCCTACGTCCATCGCACCCTAGCAAGTGTACTGGGAGTGATGCATATTGACTAGTCTGTGGGAAGATTAGTATGCATCGCACCTTTCGACTAAGGAAGGGTACGATGGTCCCAGGGCGAGTTTTTCAAACCCTAGAGGCTCAGCAGGACAAGGAAACAAGCTCAGAATCCAAAATGAAAGGCATGCAATTGAAGAGCACAAGTTTGGCTCCTACCTAGTCTGAATGGCGTCGAGAATCGTCCATAGAATCTCCTAGAATCCGTTGGTGAAAATCAGGGGGGAAAAGTACCTCCAAAGCTCTAACAAACCAAATTCAAATGAAATGGTAAAATGAGAGGTAAAAGTCAATTTTAATTTACCATGCACGTAATTCAAGTAAAATACTAGTGTTTTTAACTCATTTATCAAGCATATGTTTTCATTTCTAATTGGTTTGATGAAGCAAATGAACATGTAGTACAATCTTTGAAAGAATGAAATGCTAAGGGTGAATCAAAAACTCAATGACCATCATCACAAGCAATGTTGTCGCAGAGTTCAAGCCCATTAAAAAATAAACCCTCCACGAGCAGTTTTAGCGCTTAGTTCAAGCTCGTTAAAAAATAAACATAAGTCATGAGCAAATGTTCCCCCCCAGTGTTTAAGCTCATTAAAAAATGAACCGGTAAATAACCATGTGAATGCCTTATCACCAGCTTTTGAGCCTTGGTCGTGTTCTCGTGACACTGTCGTGATTGGAAAATTCCAAATCTTACCTGGAATCAGCTACTACCTGAAACCATCACTCGTTCCTCAAAAATGAGTCTTCTTTAAGCTCTTTTCACCTCACTTGTAAAATATGAATGGATTTCTGAGCGATTGGCCTCTCCAGCTCATTAAAGTCATCAGAAGTGCTATCCCTCCTCTAGATTTTAATCTTTTTGGACCTGAGGGATTATTACACAAAAAGATCGAGCACTTGTCTTGTTCGGCTCGTTAAACTATAAAAAATTTATCCCTTTTGTATTATTTTACGCTTTTTCAGACTTAAGGGATTATATGAAGAAAAAGAATCATTCGAGTCTCCTTTCCGTTCCTTTCAGACTCTCTAAAATTGAAAGGGACCGAGTTATCTTTGTCATTAAACTCATTAAAACCTAATAGCGACAAACTCGTCCAAATGGACGAGAACGAGTTTCACTGTCGCTAGGCTCACTAAAACATAGCGATAGGTTTGCCCGAAGGGCGGATTATAGAACAAGCATATGTTATACTCCTCAAGCTTGAAAAAAATAAAGAGGTAATGGTCAGCAATGACTGGGGAAAATTGGGAAGAAAACTTGAAGAAACTTTATTGGTAGCAAGTCGCTCTTGAACAGGACACTTTCCTTCCGCATCCATGCTGGGTTGGGTTGTTCCGTTCACTGGTCATCACCATTGGTCTGTCACACCATCCATCTTTGGGGTTAATGCTACCAATCCATTGTTAGTGTCGCCGATATGTTCAAGAGAAGTCACTCAGACAATTCACCTATGTCTCACCCACTACAATACATTCATACTTCATTCCTTCATGACCGCCACCCTGAACCCTATATCGTCATATTGTTTTCACCTCCAAAATCATTTTCTTTGTTCTGTGTTGTTGATGTGGGATTCATTAAGGCCCTCCTGTGACGAGTCGCTTCTTGTCGACATCAGCTCATTATCCAAGAAGTTGACTTAGGAGCAACCCTTTCAGTAATTTGAAGCTTGCATGCCTCAATGGAAAGTTTCTCACTTTCGGTGACACGTTTACATCAATGGCCTTCGATCGAGAGATTTTACATGGTGTTCGACGCCAAGTCCTTTTTCACACCATGTGAATTGTACTGTAGTACCTTGAGGGTCATTGTCATTATTGGTGATTCCTCTCGCGCTTGTTAACAACTTACATCATTGGCTAGTAATCAGGCGATGTCTTTCCATGTTCGACTCCAGAACATTTTCACATGGATCGACTTGTACTCTGAGTGAAGATTGAACGATTTTTGAAGACCTCGGATCTAGTTTCATCCATCCGAGCTGCGATATATTTAGGAATATAAAGACATCAAGTGTACATCATTGCTGAACAGATGATCATCCAAATCAAAGGATGATGTGTCCATATCATTAGTTTGTCACTCAGATGGTTTTCTGTCCTATGTACATGAAAATGAAATTATAAAGCTGAGCATGGGAATGCCCGCCTCAGCTAGATCATGAAAAAATGTTGTCAAAGCAATGTATTGTATTGTATCTTATTACAAGTCACCTCCCAGCTCGGAAAAACTTCAGATCCTCATAGTAAGGCATTTCACCCGACATCAGAAAGATTAATGACCTCATGCTTTAGGGGGCAACTGTTATAGACATTTTTGGGCACTTCAAACCCAATCATAAATGTCCATAAGCTGAGGGCTCCTAAGTCCCGAAAAGTGTTGCTTCACTGCCTAAAGGAACAAAGTTTAGCTGATTACATCATCTCCCAGAAGTTCTCCACTGAAAACTGCTCATAAATGGTCAAGGTGGACCATACTTAAAGCTCAATGCAGAGAGTGTGATGCACATCACCTTCCCAGTTTACAAGGTGTGATGCATACTGATTTTCTCCTCTATAGGGTGCGATGGTCAGGAATGGACAAATGGCAGGGACAAAAATGTGAGGTGAAAGATCATGGAATCTTCCAGAAGCTTCCCCTCTGACACTTGCCTCTCTATTTTCGACCAGGGATGAGTAAGAGATCATCCTTCTCCAAGTGGAAGTAGGAACTATCAGAGAGAGGACACTAATCAAGATCCCAGAAGATGACTCACCTCTCTATAATCATCTATATATGGATCCCTCATCACAGAGATCCAGAGGCTGGAATTTTGTATCTTATAGAGAAGTGTTGTTGGTTTTCTGGTGTACATTCATAGTGTTGGGTGATCTAAGCTTTGCTTGAGGTGAAGAAGGGCTTCCTAGCTGGAGTATGATGTTGGGTCAGAGCATATGGTTGTAATCCTCTTGCTACTTTTCATCTTAATAAAGCTATTCTTGTTTTCTTCCATATTCTTGTGTACTTGTTTATATATGCATTTATATGGTTAACATACATCTAATCCTGTGTTATTTATGGATATAGAACTTTGTTTCTTCGATAGTAGTATGTTGTTGTGATTCCACAGGTTCTCTTTGAAGCTGGGAAGGCGAAGAAGAAGTAGCTAAACTCTATCAAGAAGGAGAGGAAATCAAGCACAAGACTCAGGTTTCCCTTCTTGGTTCTCCTCTTGTCTATTTCCATAAAAGAAAACAATAGTAGACTTTACTTGTTTGTTTCTAAGATAGCCACCCATCTTAGTGGGAATAGCAGCATCCGAGTGGACACTATTCCTGGTAACATGGAGGTGCCAGGAACCGTAGATCTTTGGGAAAGCAGACCAGTGCCTTATCCATTGGGCAATATGGAATCAATATCTTGGCAACAAAAACATCAAAACTCAAGACTCAAGGCTCAAAAATCATAACTGAAATGACTAAGAACTGACTAATTCAAAACTGAAACAAGACTCTCAAAAGATGAAACTAAAGACTCAACTGAAACTATCTTGAAACTGACTGAAACAAAAAAAAATGACCGAAGACTAAAACACAACTGAAAAATTGGAAAATATGCTCAACATAGAGCTTATTCAATAAAACCTACTCTAACTATTCTATTCATCACCTGATCAAGTGAAATGAAACAACCAATGCAACCATGTAAGTATTCTAGCTGGTGTTTGCATTCTCCACAAGTGCTTTCTTATTAACAACAAGAGAGAACTACTGAAAGGCAACTGCCATGAAAGCTTGTAAACAAATCTGTTGAATAATATGTATTCTCTATCTGGCTCCAAAAATACTGCATAAGGATCTTGAAATTCATGCACACTGGGACTTAGCTCATCCAATGGACTACTTTTCTTCTCCTCATATCATGAATGCAAACTTTCATTTGAGCTTTGTGACAAGACTCTTGCTGAAAATGACAAAGAAACCGACTGCTAGATCAAGTTTGTATCAATACACATTTCAATCTCACAGGTAGCTAATGGAGAAGGACTTTGACTGTAGACATCATCCAACACATTAGCTATTGGATCGTGCAAAACTTGAAAAGACTGCTACAACCCATTTTCTATTGGTTCGGATGAGATTACATGATTTCCTATAGGCTTCTCATTTGAAGATATACTATGCAATTTTCCATTCAAAAACTGAAATGATTCAAAACAAAATGGTACAGAATCATCTTGCATCATTTGATCATATGTGCCAACTTCCAAGTCTTCATCTACAACCTGACATTCAATGGCATTTGGGAGCTACAAATCTGGATATGACAAGTCTTAAACAAGGATTTCATTGCCTTCTAGATGGTCAAGATCGAAACTTATCAATGGTTGATTTCTGATAGCATGAAAGTTGTCTTTGATGATCTGAAATGAAACAAAACAAAAAGGCAAAGATCCTTCGCTTACTTCAAAATTTGTTGCACTTTCCTCCTCACTTCCATAGCTGATATGCAACGGCTGATCACTGTATTTGAATTGCTGAAAGTGAACTTCCTCCTCCCACAAAATATCTGCTGATTTGTCTGCAAGATTAGCTTTTGTTTGGAGAACATAATCATCATCATACTGATCAAACTGATGAAAATCACTAGTATAAAACACATCATCAAGCATACATGTCATATCAATAGATCTCTCTTCTCCAAGATGATCTATAAAACAATCATTATCCGATCTATGACAATTGGGATAAGAAAGAAAAAGTTTTGGATCAGCCTCTGTTCCTCTTCAATCAATGAGCCACGGTCTTGAACATCATACTCATTCCTTATGGTGATCTTTTGCATCATCTCTTCCACTGCACTTAACAAAATGTCGAGCTTTACCTCTAAAGATGTCGATTCCTCTAGATCTATGTTCTTCATCTCTTCTTCCTTCAGCTTTGCCCTTCTTATCAGCAAATGAGCCTCTACATCTACTGCACTGTTCTGCATCTCTTCAAGTGTTGCAAGGTTCCTTTCTCTCAGTTGAAACTCCATTTCCGGATCAAAGGCATCCTGGTAGTGTAAGAGAGTGGATCCAGGAGGATGTCTTATATTAACAGGAATCGAATAATAAAATTGGTTAAATCTAGCAGAAAATTGTTGTACTATCTCCCCTGGCTATCTTTTCAACTAGTTATACTCCTCTAGAATCAAGAAAGGGTTCTGTTTGACCACCCACCTGTTGAGGAAAACTTTGACAAACTGTTGGAAATCTGAGATGCTTGCATCAGGTAGGGTTTTGAACCAACTCTTGACTTTGCCTTGCAAAGAAAGAGCAAAAAGAATAATACTGACATCTTCTTCATCAACTTCAAAAAGGTTGAGAAAAGACTCAAAGTTAAATACACATCTCTCAGCAGTAATGTTGTTACAGTCACCATCAAATCTTGGTAGATATAGGTAATGATTTTCAGGGAAAGCATGGAATATAGGAGCTAAAATTAGAGGCTTGTATTGATCGGGAATTTAACAAGGTATAGGAATATGTACAAAAGCTATGGAATCAGTATTGGTCTCTTTAGGCTCATCAGTTTGAAGACGGTCATCACAAGCTTCAGAAAAAGTGTCTTGATCAAGATCAAAGGCATGCGAACATTTTGTATTCACAATCTTCAAAGGGAAAGAGTCAAATGCAGGGCTGGGATCTTTTCTCAAAAATAGTATACTTCATAAATCCTTCTTGACATTCTCAGGAAATGAGAAGAAATAATTTATAAAAAATAACATAATGTCTTGGATGAAATTCCAACTTGAATACCTGATCTTTCTATATTGTCCTTTCATGTTTTTTCTGGTCAGGTTCATCCTCTAGTGGAGTCCTTGGATTTGATCTCGAAATTGATTTGGAGTCACCAAGTGAATGATTTCAGCCTTGCTGTGTCTGTTCGTTGTTCACCATCAACAATCATATCTGAACTTGATTACATTTTGCTGAGGAACATAAAGCTACGTTCCCCAGCAGAGTCGCCACTATGTTTGTGCCTAAATCTACCTCAGGCTGAAGGAAGGCAGGTCTAGGGTAACATCAAACCATACTTAACTTGGTAGCTAGCCCTATCAGGGTGAGAGAGGGCTCTCTCCTTGTCAATCTCAATTAGAACATTGGCAACTAGGGCTTGACATGACTAAAATGAATTTTGATTTTAGGCTAGGTATAGTAGATTAGGGTTTCTGGTTTTATTTTAGGTTTTGCTTCTAGATCAATTGGAGAAGGCAGATTGGGTCTGGGAAATCAACTCAAAGATACAGTCATGTCTTGTAATGCGAGGTAGACAAGCGTTTATGTACTCAAAATGGATTGAGATGGTAGAATAAGATTGCTGAGGAGTTGAGGAGGGCACAAGAAATTATGAATCCTCTTCAAATAGTGAAAACATTGAAAACTAAATACAATCCCAAGATAAAGCGCTATAAAATTGGTGTATTTTGTCTATTCACCTTGATTCATTTAGTCTAGAAGAAAGAGAGAGATGTGGATACATATAAAACATTAGAAAAACTCATTACAAAGAAGAAACAATACATAAACTCATTGTCACAAGAATCCCACAAAAATAGCTGTGAAACTTGGTTTTATTCCTTGCCAACTGCTGATACAAAATGTTCAGTGAGTCCAACACTTCTGCCAAAGTCCAACCTTTACAAATTAGGAAGAAAATACATAATATAGACATGAAAACCACCTATGCTAGCCATCAGGGGTCGAATCCAAGAAATAAGGGGTTGTTTCAACCATATCTAAAATAGGAATGGGAATATAGGCAGTGGAACAACTTGCCTCTAAAACCAAGGAAACCAATTCATTCAACTCAAAACCACCTTTGACTTGATGTATCTACCCTATCAAGTGTTTTACATCCATAATTACATCAAGATACTTCATTTACCATGTTAATTTCACCAAGAGAGCAAGAAAAAGTCAACTGTAGAGAAAACTAGGTGAAATCTGGAAAACCAGGCAAAACTGGCAAAATTCATCCTATGTGCAGCACCACTGATTCTATGCCCAATGCTTTTTATAGGCCAATTTTGGAAGGCTTCCAAGAGTCAAAATCAGGTGCAGGATAGCTCCTTGGAAAGCTTGATGAGTCTAATTTCTAGAACAACTTTTATTCCTGAATTGGGAGTCCATTTGCCCCTCCACAAATTGATTCTCCCAAGACTGCTTCCTGTGTGGCAAAAAAGTGGCAGAGAGGGCACTTTTTGGGTGTTTTTTGCCCTTTTGGAGACCTAGAACTTGTTCAAATGTCTCAGTCATTTTTGAGCTTCCATATTTTTCCACGCTGATTCCAAAATATAAACTTTTTTGCAAGAAAGTGTCCCCAACAAAAGCGCAGCGCTGCACCTATTGCAATTTCCTGTGTTAAAAATTTCTATGCGTAGCGCCACATTTAGATCGCGGTTTGGAGGCCTTACTGGTGTCAAAATTGGGTGTTGGATATCTTGTTGGAAATCTTATTAAGTCTACTTTCTATAACATCTTGCATTTTCCAATTTGGAGGTCATTTGTTCTATCACAAGTCAAATCTCCCAAGACTGGTCAAAATGTGCAAAATGAGGTTGCCTAAATGCAAAGTGTTGTTGCAGTAACCTTTTGAAGGTCTTCCTCAACTCCAAATTGACCTCATGATAGGTCATTTGAAAGATATTTATGTCTAGTTATCCTTTTACTCATAAATAAATTCATTTGGCCAACCCGACTGGGAGAAATCTTGATTTTCCCAAGGTCACTCCAGAGGTGCATCAACTCTCCTGAGGCAACTGCATTTTTGACATTTCCCTAAAACCATGACACCTCTGTAAAAAGTGAAGGAGGTTTTTCTTCCTTGTCCTGTTATGGACAAAAAAATCTCTCACATTTTCTAAATTCATTTTTTCTTGCTCAGAAAAATCATTTGAGTAAAACCTATCCCGATGTGTGGAACAAGGGATTTGTCAAATGAAGTGAAATGAAGGGGATAAGGGGCTTCTAAATTCTTTAGAAAATTTTGGGAAGTAGGGAGGAATGTTAGGAAATAGGGGAAATTGGAATTTAAAAGATTGAGTGAGGGGAAGGGGTCCAAAAGGGGAAACCACAGGCTTAGCCTAGAAAATTGTCAAATTGTAGCAAGAAACTAGGGTTTGTGGGAAAATGAGGAATTTGAGGGATATCAGTGATGGGAAGTGTTTAATAAGGTACATTAAGGATAGGGGAAGGTGTATGAGCATCGGGATGCAAGCTTTGTTGATGATTTGACCATACAAGAGAAATTACCTTCAAAACCCTAGGAGAGGGAAATGAGTCTTACCCAAGCACAACTGAAACACGAAAAAGGTGTAAAATGACCCATTGGAACCTGAAATGATGATGAAAATTCTTTGCATGATGGTACACTCAGTTGAATGGTGACATGGACCGACACTTAGAAAACTTTGGAAGGAGCGAAAACAATCCTAGACCTAATACCTAGTGACTAAATTTTACTTGAAGACTCACTGAAATGACAAAATTTGACCTTGACACCCTAAGACCAGTTTGTAAGAGCATGTTTGACCACTGGTGGAAGGCTTCAAAGACTGACACAAACACTCCTCATCTCTATTTATATTCTTTTCTAGGATAACTTCTATCCCTTCCAAAGGGTCTCCTCAAATTAAGCCCTTGCTCCACTAAGGGTGCTCCATCATCTCCAAGTACTAAGTGTCCAAATCCATGGATGGTTTTACACCCACAAGCTTGGCTGCAAAGCCCACATCTTGGGTTCTTAGCCCACAAAGTCCCTTTTGAGATGCCAATTCTTCCACAACCTTGTACCCTAGGGTTTGGAGTACTCCTAAGCTACTAATCTCAACATGATTCCCATATATTTTATTTTTTTCTTCTTTTGTTTTTCATTTTCATTTATTCATAAACTAATGAATGAATGTAATTATGTTAGATTTTTACTTATTTTTCTTTTGTGTGTATTGTAGATAACAATAGCCTTGCAACTTAGTGGAATTCACTCACTTGCACAACAACATCCATAATACACTACCTATCATACATCTACCAAAATGACGATATTGGAAGCTCTTTATGGATATCTAGCTCCTAGTATCTCATACTTTTTACAAGCTAAGTCCAAAGTACATGCAATAGAGTCACCTATGGAGAATACTAGATAAACTTTGGAAATTATTAAGAAAAACTTTTAACTAGTGCAAAATAAGATGAAGCAACAAGTAGATCAACTTTGAAGTGAAAGACAATTTAAGGAGGCTGATTATAGTATATTTATCATACTATAGACTTACAAGTAATCTACACTCAAGCAAGTGAAGAATCATAAATTAGCTCCAAAATTTTATGGAACCTACCATATTATTTATAGGATTTGAAAAGAGGTATATGGGTTAGATTTTCTTTCTTATTGCACTCATAAGGTATTGCATGTATCTTTCCTAGAAAATGTTGTATTCATTCATTGCATTCATAAGATATTGCATCCACTTGCTTGAGACCACAACCTCAATACACATATAACTCCAAAATTTACAGGGAAATTTGATCTGAAATAATAACTATAAACGCACAAACAAAATTATTGTAAATAACCATTTAGTTTCCACTTTAAATTAGTTCATCACTTCATTGAAAGATAGAGAAATCCTCCACGATTTATCCTCAAGCTAAGTCTTCAATCCCTACACAATAATATGAATGATATCCACTTTATTATTTTTGAAATTTTCTCTGGAATTTGTCACTGATATGCTACAACCACTAAATACAAAAGCCTTCTTAACACACAATGCATAACCTTCTCTCACACTCACTAAAGAACCAATAAAAAATTCTCATATCATTCTCCTATAATTAGTTTTCTGGAGCGATTAAAATAATAAATGCAATCAGAGTGATGGAAATATAATCATCTATGTTCAAACATTATAGATTTGGTTCAGTTTATAGAAATTTACTCATTGACTCAATCTACCATCATCTTCATTGAATGAGAGATATTTTTCAACTTTAGTCATATTCTAGATGAATAACGACCTTCCTCAAACTTTTTTACTAAATAACAAGTGCAAAAATCATAGTAAACTAACCATGGAATTAACTGAGTGCACACACAATTTGTGAAAACCACCTGCAAGAAGTTACACACCCTCTATTCACTGGAACTACATTATAATCCAAGTTCGTAGCTCTCTAGGGTGCATTATAATTCTTTGTGTCCACTTATGCACTTGTGTTACCTCATATAAACCTACCTTCTTCCATTAGATTGGCCAATCAACTTTAGATGTAAACTTTAGACATTGTGACAACCAACTAAGAGAACACATAAGACCTAGTACAAACATAAGGCCCAATATAAGGCATAAGACACATGATTACAAGGAAAATGAAGCTAAACACCTATTGACATCAATGGAAACACTACAATGCCAACATAGAACCGTCATGAAGAACTCAATCAAGTAAAATAATATGCTTCTAGAAGAAGCTATATGGGAGAATGAAGTTCATGAAGATACACCCTAAATAACAAACTTTGAGGGATTTTTTTTTTTAAATGATAGGGGCTATGTTAATGCTCTTAGGGCCCCTACATTAAATCCATAATAATAATTCATTATTATTTTTTTTTCTATTAGGTGGTCGAAAAGAACCTTTAATTGTACCATTTAATTTTAATTCTACCATTGGTCACACAAACACACATACACCCCACTGGAATCTAGTCTTAGGATAATCAAATCTTGTTTTATACATTGTATTCATTCTAAAATTAGGTTTCCCGCTCAAAGTGGATTGTAATTATTGTTTTATTATGTTTTTAAGATGCAAGGTTCATATTATTATATAGAATTATTCACTAAGGAAATTGTTTCCACTTATGAATGAAAGATATATTATTTACACAAGAAATGCACATGAATATAACATAAGTTCATAAAGTGACTATTAAAAATGTAAACCTTATGTCCTACCACACCCTCTCAAGGCTTACAACATTGAAAGAAAATTAATTTTAACTAAGGATAAAAACACAACTACAAAAAACAAAAACCTCATAACCAAACTTTCTTCATAAGATTCTCCTTGAAAATAAATTCATATACTAGGTAAAGCTCCATGAAAATGGTGTATCTCCAACATTAAATTCAAAAGTTCTTAAATTCCATCTTCTGAGACTCGTAAATCATCATTATCCTAAATTATTGAGCAACCATCCATGTTGAGATACATCGAAACGTTTCATCAAGTTGTCTCATGACCATTATAAATTATAAGTCCGATGATTAAAAAACTCAAATAATTTAGGCAATCATCCATGTTGAGTCATATCTACAAAAAATCTCTTCTTTTTTGAAGTGTGGGATTCTTAAAATGCATAGAATGGACTTTCTTTAGCGATATCATCACCAATGTTATCATTTGGTGTATCTTCAATAATGGTTACATTTGCTGCATGTGGTTTGTATTTTGATTTTACTAGGAGAATGTTCTTGACTCAAATCTACAATTATGTGACCCATTTTCTTGCAATAGTAACATCTCCACCTTGTCTTTCACTAATGTTTGGCAATTATTTCCTCAATATAATGTCATCTCATGTTGAGTAAACAATTCTTCCACATCCACAATTCTAGGCATAAGTATACACAAAATTAGATCAAATTTTCTCCAAAAACATCTAAATTGATGTTCTTTTTTATTAACCCAAAACCCCTTTTCTCATATATTAATTTATTGATTCCCATAGCTCCAAATTAACCACCATTTTATCTACACTATGATGAAAGACTAATGGCTACAATTAACTGACCACTACATTATTTTAACAGGGTTTCTAAATTATGATTATAAGGAACAATATGTTGGTTTTTCCTAGTACTTTAGATAAGATCTATGTCTAATCACAATCATAAAGCAATGAATCAACAAAGTACACAATAATTTACTTGGCCCAAAACTTGTTTTTATTACTTCTTTCATAAAACAAACATAAGGCTCTCGTACCAGGGATCATGGCCATTACACAACCATGATATAAGACACTAGTATACACAATATACAGTAGGGCTTGAGGTCAACTTCCTTTGATCCTCAATCTTCCTAAACAACAAGAAACAAATCTTTGACTTGTTGTAGGTGACCTTCACTTTTCCTTGGTGTACATGGAAGATCCTTTACCTTCTTTCTCATAGAAAAGATCATTCCTTCAATATCTCTACACTCCAAATACTCACAAGGAATCATGTCCTTCAAATATCTTTCACAATCAACTTCGAAATAGGTCTATGCAACTATCCACAATGGGAAATAGCCATAATAATTCTGTGATGGAATCTATTTAGGCCCGAGGAGTTTTGGCCTTATAAAACCACTTCTATGAGGCTTCTTGGCCCTGAACAAGACTCATACGCCCACCTCAGGTTCAAACCCTAAAGTCTTGCAATCACCTTAGGTTCAGCCCCTAGATTCTTTTGGCCACGTTAGGTTTGAATCCTTTATCTTAGCTTGCGGTCATTGTATCAAACTCAACCCTTGTCCATATTTTGTTTTGGCTTTTGAGGGAACTTGACCCTATTTTCTTGCCTCTAAAACTAGCCTTTAGCCCTCCTTCCATAGAGAATTAGGGCTTCATCCCTCTCCAAAAATTGCAAATAGAAATTTGGTCCAAGTAGCCTTTCTCAACCACAAATAGAGATGATCCTAGCACATAACTACTTCTCAAGAAAACAAATCACAAAGTTAACTTGTCCTCCTTAAAGGACCAAATTCTTCTCCTTAGAAAATCGCCTTTCCTCAGATTTGTGGCTTCTTTGTAGGCTAATGTCTTCACAATATGAATTGCAATGTGTGAAGGGACATATCTTAGGTCTCCTTTATTTATATATATCCAATTATGAACTTAGGAGCACTTAACTTCATTCAAGGTGTCCTCTTTCAATAACTATAATAAACAATAATAAAATCTGGCTCTTTGGCCACCAACATTAGGTCAAAATCCCACTAGCTTAGTGATGCAGGAGCATCTAGAACATTTCCATTTGTAAATATGGAATAAAATGGGGATAGAGTTTCTATGTTTTTTTTAGTTAAAATTAGGATGAAAAATAGGGAATAAAGCTTCCATCTTTATGTCATTGTGCAAAAAAGGAAAAATCTTGCTTTTCCTAGAAGATAAGCTCTGATCCATCCTTTATGTAAATATCCATTATTATTTAAATAAAGTGGCTGAGCTCTCATCTCATCAGAGAGAGAGGGAGGAGTGTGCCAGAGAAGTATTATTATAATTCCTCTCAGCGCTGTCATGAAGAAGTGATTTCCTGATGAAATATATGCATGTGGTAAATAAATGGAATGGCCTTTCTATTTCTCGGTTGAATTGCTTGTCTATGTATTGAAATGCTGGAACGGCTTTACTATTCAGAGCTTAATGCTTTGTTGTGTGATTTCTCTAGACAGTATATATATATAAAATTTGTTTTGGTATTGTTAACCGAAGGGACTGTATGTGCATGTGGAAAGTGTTATGTGTGTGCTATTTCAATAGAACTGTGTTGTATGCCTGTGGTGGATTATAAATGGTGTGCATTCAGAATGATAGATCGGTAGAAGTATGTGGATTTATAGTGTAACGCTGGGCATTGAACTGAGAAAATTAAACCAGTGTATAGTGTATCGATCGCGCACCATAAATCCGTTGACCTGATTTTACTGGTTATTCAAAGTAGTCGATTTAATAGAATCACACGATGAAGATGGTGAGCTTCGAAAATTGAACAGTTCATAATAATTGGGATACCACAGCAGCAAGGGGTGTGGAGCTTGACAGCCGCACTCAAGAAGCGTCACAGGTATAGTTCCATGAAATCCAGCGAAGCAATACAGTGTGTGCGAGTGTCAATACTGTTCACCTGCGCGGAGCCGGAGCGGAGCTCTTCATAAGAGAGTGATCTGTGGGAAGGTTTGACCGAAACTGAAAGGAAGTATTCGTGGGAGGTTTTGAGGTCATTCAACACATTGAATGGTTTCCATTGATATATATATATATAAGACTCTGGTTAAATTTCTGGGCAGAGCTATATGCATTGTCTTTATAATTTGGGCTTGAGAGAAATAAAATTGGACAGTGAATGATTTATTGAATGATTTATTGAAGATCTTAACTTCTGCTATTGGCAATTATTTGAAGTGCATTTTGTATATGCACAAGTGTAGAAAGATCCTGGATATGCAGGCTAGGCCCTGCATCAAGTGGTATCAGAGCCGGAGCAACTCTTTTTGAAGGTTCAGTGTTTTTTTGTTAATTGCATGTGATGATTTTTTGGACTGATAAGTATTGATCTACAGGAATAGTGAAGAAATCTCAGCGGGCGGAAGGAGAAGTGAATGTGGCAAAACCTGAAGATTCAACAGAGGTTGAATAAAGTTGCAAATGGGAGAAGCCTACAGGAGCAGTGGAGGATGCTCAAAAGGTTTCAGCAGAGGAACTATGATTACCAAAAGGCCAGATTCGGAGGAAAGGATTGGTGAGGTAAGTGGCAGCAAGAGAGTTTGTTGTGGCAGAGGCTTCATGCAACGCATCGCTGAAGAATTTATGGCAATGGAGAAGGCTACTAAAAGTCATAAAGGAGACAGAGGAAGAGGTTCACAGAAATGCCACAAAGATGAGATGACTGCAGGAGTTCGAGAAAGAGAGATTGCAGAAATAAAGGCACAATTACAGGTACTGGAAAAACGGCTGCAAGACCAGGAAAAGCAGGAAGGAAAATGGATCTTTCCACTGAAGGGAAAGAGAGTGATCTGGCGACAATTGCAGAAGAGGTTGAGGCAAATTCTGATTGCCTTGGTGAGAAAGGGACTTAGAGTTCTTGTGCCAGAGATTAAATTTGAAGATTCCACATGCAGATCTGATCAAAGGGAAGTGCTGAAGAAAGCAGTCAAGACTAAAAAGTCTTGTGGTTTTAAAACTGATGAGTTGTGTATGTTTGCAGGTGTTGAAGAGGATGTGCCATCTTGTGAAACTGTTACAGCACAAATGGAAGTTTTTATGGATAGAGAAGAAGTGAATGAGTCTGAAGCGCAGATAAGGGAGGTAACAGTTGATACTGTTGAACATTTTGTGCAAACTGAGAGTTTATATGCAGGTGATGAGATGGTAACAACAGAAAGCTGGGATTGTGAAAGTATTGAAGATTGTACAGAAATCTTTTCAAAGGAAATGACAGGTTTATGGCAGGAGTTAAATGTTCTGGAGAAGAAACTAGAAGTACAGAGGATAAGAATTCAGAATATAAAGGCAGAAATGAACGAAAATAAAGAGGTTTATGAACCAGAATACATATGCATTCTCAGAGAAGATGTTGCAGAGGGACAGGAAGTTTGGGAGGCAGCAACATCCATAGTGACAGCTCAGACAACAGTGATGGCAGCAGAAGAGGCACTGATGCCTTGTGATTTTTATCCTAACAATTGTTTTGTGAGTACAGGTCTTACTGAAGAAACTGGAGAAAGTTTGCTGGACAAAGAAATTGATTTAATCAGAAGAATCATGTTGAAAGGGTCTCAGAGGAAGACATCAGCAAGGAAGAGAAGCAGCAGAAGCAGCAACAAAAGAAAGATGACAGAAGATTGTGGAAGTGCAGCTAGTGGAGCTAGACAGCGTAAGGTGTGGAGACCTGGAGAAGAACAACAAACAAAAGCAGTAGCAAAGGATGACTTGCAGAACAAAGTATGGGATCCAGGCACATGATCAGGAGATCATGATTAATTTTAAGGTTGGGTGTATGATGCAGGAGCATCTAGAACATTTCCATTTGTAAATATGGAATAAAATGGGGATAGAGTTTCTATGTTTTTTTTAGTTAAAATTAGGATGAAAAATAGGGAATAAAGCTTCCATCTTTATGTCATTGTGTAAAAAAGGAAAAATCTTGCTTTTCCTAGAAGATAAGCTCTGATCCATCCTTTATGTAAATATCCATTATTATTTAAATAAAGTGGCTGAGCTCTCATCTCATCAGAGAGAGAGGGAGGAGTGTGCCAGAGAAGTATTATTATAATTCCTCTCAGCGCTGTCATGAAGAAGTGATTTCCTGTTGAAATATATGCATGTGGTAAATAAATGGAATGGCCTTTCTATTTCTCGGTTGAATTGCTTGTCTATGTATTGAAATGCTGGAACGGCTTTACTATTCAGAGCTTAATGCTTTGTTGTGTGATTTCTCTAGACAGTATATATATATAAAATTTGTTTTGGTATTGTTAACCGAAGGGACTGTATGTGCATGTGGAAAGTGTTATGTGTGCGCTATTTCAATAGAACTGTGTTGTATGCCTGTGGTGGATTATAAATGGTGTGCATTCAGAATGATAGATCGATAGAAGTATGTGGATTTATAGTGTAACGCTGGGCATTGAACTGAGAAAATTAAACCAGTGTATAGTGTATCGATCGCGCACCATAAATCCATTGACCTGATTTTATTGACCTGATTTTACTGGTTATTCAAAGTAGTCGATTTAATCGAATCACACGATGAAGATGGTGAGCTTCGAAAATTGAACAGTTCATAATAATTGGGATACCACGGCAGCAAGGGGTGTGGAGCTTGACGGCCGCACTCAAGAAGCGTCACAGGTATAGTTCCATGAAATCCAGCGAAGCAATACAGTGCGTGCGAGTGTCAATACTGTTCACCTGCGCGGAGCCGGAGCGGAGCTCTTCATAAGAGAGTGATCTGTGGGAAGGTCTGACCGAAACTGAAAGGAAGTATTCGTGGGAG
>APFE030062676.1:0-29586 GCA_000404065.3 Pinus taeda
GAGGCAGAGTGAGCCACGCAGAGCTAGCAGGGACTGCACACGGCCCATAAGAGCCTGCGTCATCCACGCAGAGGCTGCAGGAGTGACGCAGAGGGTTGTAGAGGCTGTGCAATGCCTCAGAGGGCTAACGAAGGGGGTCTGGGCTGACATTGAGCTTCTCAGGTATTTATAGGGAACATTTGATTATGGGCTCTTGTACAACAAGGGGAAGGATATCAGGTTGAGTGGATTTACTAATGCAGATTGGGCAGGAAGTTCAATGGATCAGAAAAGTACTTCTGAGTACTGTTTCAACATTGGATCAGGACTAACCCCCTGGTGCAGTAGGAAACAAAGGTCAGTGGCTTTGAGCTCGTTTGAAGCAGAATATATGGCAGCAAGCACAGCGTCGTGTGAGGCCATATGTCTTAGAAAACTGCTGGTAAACCTATTCAGAAGAAATATGGAGGCGACTAGGATCATGTGTGATAATTAGAGTTGCATCAAACTCTCTGAGAATCCAGTATTTCATGATAGGTCAAAGCATATTGATATATGGTGTCACTTTGTTAGAGATTGCGTCCAACGTGGAACTATACAGTTGAGATACACTCCTACAGGGGAACAAGTGGCAAATATTCTCACCAAGGCCCTTGGAAAGTCAAAATTTGACTACTTCAGAGAAAAGATGGGGATGCTAAACAACCCCTTTCAGAAGTAGTGTGTTAGCAGCACAAATGAAGAGAGAGTTGCAGTGCATATGCAATGTTGGGAGAAAGGACCAACAACAGCATAAATGCAGAGGGAGTTGCAGTGTAGATGCAGTGTTGGGAGAAAGGACCAACAACAGCACAAATGCGGAGGGAGTTGCAGTGCAGATGCAGTGTTGGGAGAAAGGAACAACAACAACACAGATGCAGAGGAAGGTGCAGTGTGGATGCAATGCTAGGAGAAAGAACCAGCAACAACATGGATGAAGAGGGAGTTGTCGTACAAATGCAACAGTGACAGTGGCAAAACCATGGGCAGCAGTACAGGATACAACAGTGCAGAGGATGTTGGGCAGGGAGGCCTAGCATCAACAAAGGTACCAATGACAGATGATCAGAGTAATACTCAGTGAGGAGCTAGAGCACAGTCCTCGCTAAGAGGGAGTGTTGATATAAGGTAGCATCAGATGTGATCTAGCCACGAAATTTGGCGGAGAGGTTGGGGCACATGAGATCTCCAATACCCAGAAAGTGTTTGGGTAGATTCTAAATAGATCAGGAAATATTAAAATAATTAATATTTTTAATGGAGTCCCCAAGTCTAAACTTAGGGAAAATAAAATATTAATAAGTATTAATATGAATTTGTGTTAGAATAGTCCAAAAGACATGGATCAAGCTAGATCTAATCTTAGCCGTTGATTAGGGACTTAATCTTAGCCGTTGAGATGTCAACAGAAAAAGTATAAGAGAAGGCTTGAGGGGCACTTGGAGAACACACTAAGGGAAACCAGTGAGTTAAATTTATGGAGTGGGGTTTGCTGAGAAATTGAACCAGTGGTCTATAGAGCAGTCAGGAGGCAGCAAGTACGGAATAGAGAGACGAGAGATCAGCGCAGAAGAGGCAGACACAGAGCCAGAGGAAGCCACGCAGAGGCAGCAAAGACTGCTCAAAGCCAGAAGGGCCTGCGTAAACCACGCAAAGGCTACAGGAGTGATGCAGAAGCCCAGAGAGGCTACGCAAAGGGTTTCTAGGGCCTACGCTAGGTTTAGGAAATTGCTGGAAGTTTGTCTATCTGTGCGTAAGCCAGTTTGGCACCCTGTTGTACAAGAAAATTGTTGAATAATAAAATCCTCCCTTGCTGCACCGATTTTCCCACGTTGGGTTTTTCCGAGGACATTAGTCCAAAATAACTGTGTCAATGTGTGCAAATTTTTGTTTCTGTATTACAATGTGATATCTGCAGCAGTGTTTTTTTAATGTTTGTTGAAGTAATTTCATGAATAAAGTATGATGAAATAAGTAGGAAAAGTAAATCAGTTGCTGCAGTGGTGGAATTTTCACATTTGAGATGATCATCCTTGTTTTTAATGAATGGGAGTGTTTTTTGCATACAATTCCTCTGATAAATGCTCTCTCATGCTTCTATAAAAATTGACATGAATTGATGAAGTGCAATCATTTGGCTTCTGTGAGCTACTCTTCCTCATGATATTTGATTTGTACGAAGAAATGCTCCGTTAAGAAAACTCAAGATTTTGATGGTAAAAATTGTCATCGTTACCATTGTCAATCGATATGGCGTCCCTATGAGTAATCAAGGCCTCTGAGAGAAACATCTAGCGTGGATTTGGCTTGGCGCTCTATGAATTTTTCGAATAATAAATATTATATTGGATAAGGGATAAAATATCCTGCATATAATAATATAGAGGACCATTTACACATTAAAATACCCAGGCGCCTTGAAAATATCTCTACGCTTTGTGCACTATCTCGGCCCCACTGTGGGCTCTTCTCTAGATACATTATATGTGTGTTTCCTTTGCATAACTTTGATAGTGCATAATTTATGGCATTCAATAATATGTGTATATAGTGTTGGCTAGGGCCTCAAGCCAAGATTTTTTATTGAAAGATTAAAAGACCCTCTCTGTATAGGAAACTGGGAAAACGAGTATGGCTCATAAAAACTCATTTGTGGAACCAAATTATATTTAAAAAAATTCCTCTTTAAAAGGAAAAAGTATTTATAAAAAATATTTCACGTATCCTAATTGACCAATGATGCTCCAAATGCCTCATCCTCTTTAATAATAAAAACTTGGCAAATTTTTTTGTTAAGGGATCATCACTGCAAAAAATTTAATACCTTCACTTGTACCGAATTTAGCTACAACAGACTGAAAAATATCCTTCTAGCAGATTTAACCATTTATATATGGCATCTACGTCTATCTGGCCTTCAAATATAGGAATGTCAAAATTAACTTGTACCTTGAATGGGGTGGTGCCTCTGAGGTGTCTGTCGAATGAAGATGTTGTTGATTTGTGATAGCATCGGATGTGCTCTAGCCATGAAAATTGGTGGAGAGTCTAAGGCACAAAAGATCTCCAAGGCCCAGAAATCGTTTGGGGAAATTCCACCCGGTTGAAGAGATATTAAAATAATTAATATTTTTAATGGGGTTCCTAAGTCTAAACTTAGGAAAATTAAAATATTAAGGGGTATTAATATAAAATTGTGTGAGAATGTTCTAAATAACTTGGATAAAGCCAAATCTAATCTTAGTCGTTGATTAGGGGCTTAATCTCAGTCATTGAAGACTCAACATAAAAAGTATAAGAGGAGGCTTGAGGGTCAGTTGGAGACACACCAAATTGATCAATGAGTTCAGTTTTTGGAGTGGGGTTTACTATGAGAATCGAACCAATGATCTGTTGCAATGAGGGGCAATTTCGGATGAGGCCGAGAATACATAGCAGAGAGGCAGAGATAGTGCAAGAGAGACATAGCAGAGCCTAGGAACGCTGACGTAGAAGCATCTGGGACTTACGCAGAGGCTGAGGAGGCCAGCGTGGGTGATGCAGAGGGTCAGAGGGCTAACGCAGAGAGCCAAGAGACATCAGTAGTTGCGTAGAGGCTAGCAGATCTGATGCAGGGCCAAGAGGCAATGTTGGGTGATTTTCGTGGGGCAGACTAAGTGCTGGTGAGCTGAGAGGGTGACGCAGTCCCTAGCAAAGTGACGCAAAGCAGTGGAGAATCTTGGAGAAGCTTTCACTATCCAGTTAAGGAGCAGCCGTAGTTGCTGTGGGACCGATCATCTGGTGTTTGATCAGCTGAAATATCTGTCTTCGAGGAGAGGTACTTCTGTCGAGGTCATTCTCTGTTGGGTGAGCCATTTTTCCCCCCTATTTGTATTCAGAAACTGCATAATAATAAAACCATCATATCTGTTGCACGAGTTTTTCCGCATTGGGTTTTTCCAAGGACGATTGTCCAAAAATAACGATGTCCCTTGTGTGATTGTCTCAGTTATTTCAGTTGTTGATCTGTATATGTGTTAAGGTTGCATTTGTGTTTATTTTCAGTATTTATATTTATAAATAACTTGTTAATGAAAAGAACAAGTAGGAGAAAATAAACCAGATAATGCAGTAGGGGTTTCTAACATGTCAGACTTAGAAATTTCAACATGGTATCAGAGTGTTGCAGATCACAGGAGAACTGAAGGCACTAGCAGTAATCTTAGGAATTTGCAATAGAAGCAGTGGTCCCAAGAGACAACGTTGTTCCAGAGCAAACGCAGTGAGAGAGGAAGTGACACAGAGCCTAAATCATCATTTCGAGCTAGAAGGAGGGTCAACGCAGAGGTAGAGAGGCGCAGATCAAACCTACGTAGTGCCCGGTCATCTTTCTCAGCCAGGAAAGATCGACGCCATGGCTAGGAGGAGCAGATTTTGTCGTTGTCGGGATTGCATAAAGCCTAAAAGGCTCATTTTCTTCAGTTGTCGGGGCTTGGGGAGCTATGGGCAGATTTTGATTGAGAAGTTGGTGGGGTGTTGTTTCTGTCGGTGCAGAACAATACCTAAGGAGACAGAACCAAGGTAGAGGGAGTTGCTACCTTAACGGATTTCTAGCCAATAAATCTAGATCCGAGTTGCAGTTGCACGGAGGATTAGAGAGGAGTGGTTCGATAGTTGGTCAGAGGATTTCCAGGAGCGAAATCAAGACTTATAGAGGGAAATTTCCAGGAGGGAAGTCGAAACTCAGAGGGAGTCCAAAAGAGGAGCTGAAATGGCAGTGAATGGACTAAGGGATTAGGACAGGTTGGAAGGGGCTTCCAACTTTGTCATCTGGAAGACCAGGATCTTGGCAGTCCTGGATCGACACGGCATCAAGGACTTTTCCTTGAGAACCATGGCTATCCCGGTCGACCCAGCTAAGAATGAGAAGTATGAGGATGCAATGGCGAGGGCGAAGTGCATGATCATAGACGGGGTCAAAGATTATATCATACCACATATTGCGGAGAGAATCAAACCAGTTATTTGTTGTAGCGAGGGGAAGTTCGGCATGGGGTCGAGAATACATAGCAGAGAGACAGAGATAGTGCTAAAGAGACAACGCAGAGCCTGGGAGGCCTGACGCAAAGGCAGTTGGGACTTACGCAGAGGCTTAACGTGGGTGACACAGAGGGTTAGAGCGCTGACGCAGAGAGTTAAGAGGCTGACGCAGAGAGATAAGAGGCTGACGCAGAGGCATCGGGCGCTGCGCCGAGGCTAGCAAAGCTGACGCAGGGCCAAGAGACAGCGCTGGGTGGTTTTCGTGCAGCAGATTGAGTGCTAGTGAGCTGAAAGGGTAACACAGTGCCTAACAGAGTGACGTAGAGTAGTGGAGAAACTTGGAGCAACTTTCGTTGTCCAGCTAAGGAGTTGTCGTAGTTGTTGTGGGATCGATCATCCGGTGTATGATAAGATGAAATATCTGTCTCCGAGGAGAGGCACTTTCGCCAATGGAATTCTCTGTTGGGTGAGCCATTTCTGGCATCCTAGTTGTATTCAGAAATTGCATAACAATAAAACCCTCGTATCTACTGCACCAGTTTTCCTGCATTGGGTTTTTCCGGGGACGATTGTCCAAAAAATACAGTGTCCCTTGTGTGATTGTCTAAGTTATTTCATTTGTTGATCTGTATATGTGTTCAGTATGCATTTGTGTTTATTTTTAGTATTTATATTTATAGATAACTTGTTAATGAAAAGAACAAGTAGGAGAAAATAAACCAAATAATGCAGTAGGTATTTCTGACGTATCAAACTTTGAAATTTCAACATGGTATCGTGTTGATTTGGGGTAGCATCGGATGTGTTCTAGCCATTAAAAATGGTAGAGAGGCTAAAGAACATGAGATTTCGAAGACCCATAAATGGTTTGGGTAGATTCTACTTGCTTTATGAGATATTAAAATAATTAATATTTTTAATGGAGTTCCTAAGTCTAAACTTAGGAAAAATAAAATATTAATGGGTATTAATATAAAACTGGGTTATAAGGTTCTAAGAGACATGGATAAAGCCAAATCTAATCTTACCCATTCATTAGAGATATAATCTTGGCCATTGAAGGACCAACAGGAAAATTATAAGAGGAGGCTTGAGGGTCAGTTGGAGAACACACTAGTGATCAATAATTCGATTTTCTAGAGCAGGGTTTGCTAAGAAAAGTCGAATCAGTGATCAGTTTTCAGCGAGGGGTAGTGAGTACGAGACAAAGAGGCAGGGATAGAGTCGACAGACCAACGCAGAAGTAGATAGAGGCAGACGCTGAGGCAGAGTGAGCCACGCAGAGCTAGCAGGGACTGCACACGGCCCATAAGAGCCTGCGTCATCCACGCAGAGGCTGCAGGAGTGACGCAGAGGGTTGTAGATGCTGCACAATGCCTCAGAGGGCTAACGAAGGGGGTCTCGGCTGACATTGAGCTTCAGAGTGTGCTGGGGAGGGTTTCGTGGGGTAGATTTTTTGAATATCTGTTTTCGAATAGATGTATTACTGCCAGATTATTTTCTCTGTCGGGTGAGCCGGTTTGGCACCCAGTTGTACTTAGATAGACTGCATAGTAAAATAACCCTCAGAATTGTTGCACCGGTTTTTCCAAGTTGGGTTTTTTTAGGGAAGATTTGTCCAAAAATAACAGTGTCACTTGTATGTTTGCTATTTCTTCCAGTTGTTGATCTATAGATGGTTGAGATTGTATTGCTTTTATTTCGATATTTATATGTTTAAATAACTTGCTCATAATTAAAAAATAGGAGAAATAAACCAAAGAATACAGATATAATTTCTAACGAGTAATACTTAGAAATTTCAACATATCGGAGCGTTGCAGATCACACGAGAACTAAATGCACCAACAATAATCTGAGGAATTTACAGCAGAAGCATCGGTCCCGAGAGACAACGTTATTCTAGAGAAGAAGCAGCTAGAGAGGAAGTGATGCAGAGCTTGGTCATCATTTTGAGCCAGAAGGAGGGTCAGCGAAGAGGCAGAGAGGGGAAAATCAGACCTACGCAGTGCCCGGTCATCTATCTCAGCCAGGAAGGATCGACGTTGTGGCCAAGAGGAGCAGATTTTGCCGTCGACGGGGTTGCGCAGAGCCTGAGAGCCTCAGTTTCTTCAGTTTTCAATGCTTGGGGAGCTATGGGCAGATTGTGATTGAGAAGCTGGTGGGGTGTTATTTTTGTCAGTGCAGAACAGTACCTCAGGAGATAGAACCAAGGTAGAGGGAGACGCTACGTTGACGGATTTATAGCCAAGAAATCTAGATCCGAGTTGCAGTTGCACAGAGGATTGGAGAGGAGAGGTTCGACAGTTGGCCAAAGGATTTCCAGGAGGGAAATCAGGGCTCAGAGGGATATTTCCAGGAGGGAAGTTGAAACTCAGAGGGAGTCCAAAAGAAGAGATGGAATGCTAGTGAACGGACTAAGGGATGAGGACAGGTTGGACGGGGCTTCCAACTTTGTCATCTAGAAGGGCAGGATCCTGGCAGTCCTGGATCAACATTGCATCAAGGATTTTGCCTTGAGAACCATGTCTAACCCGGTCGACCCAACTGAGAATGAGAAGTATGATGATGCAATGGTGAAAGAGAAGTGCATGATCCTAGACGTGGTCAAAGATCATGTCATTCCACATATTGCTGAAAAGAACACAACAGAGGAGATGTGGGTTACCTTGAAGGCCTTGTTTCACGGCACTTCCGTGTAGCGGAAGATGCTACTAGAGAATCAACTGCGGTCATATCAGATGCAGAAGGGAGAGCATATAGATCCATTCCTTCTCAGGTTGCAGGAGATTCATGACCAACTTACTTCCGTGGGGTCTACACCAAATCCAGAAGCTATGGTTAGGACTTCCCTGAATGCAGTCTTCGAGGAGTGGGAAACATTTGTCCAAAGTATTTTGGGCAGGGCTACTCTTCCAGGATGGGAGGAGATGTGGGCAGCTCTTCGCCAAGAAGAGATCAGGAGGATGACCAAGGCGGAAAGTAGTGGCAAGGGAGGTCGAATTGAGAAAGAGGAGGAGGAGGATGTAGCTAGCATCTGCGGGACAACAAGGGAAGAGGAAGAAGAAGGACACCTCTAAGGTTAAGTGCTTCCATTGTGGGGAGCTGGGACATTATACATCCTAGTGTCCCAGGAAGAAAAACAAGGGAGAGGCTTTTGATACAAAGGCAGCTCCAGCTAAGGCGGAGAAAGAGGTCGAGACTCATGACGGTTGTGCCATGAGTGCTCATGCACCTCTAGAGAAGTGGTGGGGAGACATTGAGTTGTAGTCAGGAGGACTACATACTAAGGGCAGGATTCTTGAGGTGCCCAAACTCTTGGATCATATCCGGCTACAAGAGCCCTTAACGATATTAGCATGATGACAGGGGTCGGGTGGAGCAAATTGTAGTGGAGTAGCAAGGCAGTGCTTGGGTGCAGAAATCTGATGCAGTGCAATGGAGGTTGCAGTGGTGCAAGAGGCACAAAGGTGTATGCAGCAGTGGAGTGGCAGTAGAGGAAGCACAGGATAGCAGCAGAGGAAGCTCCAGCATCATGAGGCTTCCAAACTGACCGGGATGTCAGTATTTGGGAGAAGTCAGTTACTTACATCTCAGTAATTGAGTTGGGTGCAGCAGTTAACAGTGGCAGTGCTAGGGGTAACATGGGCAACATATTGAGAGGGAGCTACGTACAAATGTGGCAATGACAGTGTCAGTGTCATGGGCAATAATACAAGGAGCATCATTGCAGATGATGTGAGGCAACAGGCCAAGCATCAGCACAGGTAACGGTGCGGAGGATCAGTGTGATGTTATCATGGTGAAGCATTACTAGAGCACATTCCTCGCTAAGAGAGAGTGTTCATTTGTGGTTGCATCGGATGTGCTCTAGCCATGAAAATTGGTGGAGAGGATAAGGCACATAATATCTCCAAGACCCAGAAATCGTTTGGGGAAATTCCCCCTGGTTGAAGAGATATTAAAATAATTAATATTTTTAATGGGGTTCTTAAGTCTAAACTTAGGAAAATTAAAATATTAATGGGCATTAATATAAAACTGTGTGAGAATGTTCTAAATAACATGGATCAAGCCAAATCTAATCTTAGCGGTTGATTAGGGACTTAATCTCAACCGTTGAAGACTCAACAGGAAAAGTATAAGAGGAGGCTTGAGGGTCAGTTGGAGACACTAAATTGATCAGTCGGTTCGATTTTCTGGAGCGTGGTTTGCTGAGAGAATTGAACCAGCGATATGTTGCAGCGAGGGGCAGTTTGACATGAGGCTGAGAATACATAGCAGAGAGGCATAGATAGTGCCAGAGAGAGCGCAAAGCCTGGGAAAGCTAACATAAAGGTAGTTGGGACTTACGCAGAAGCTGAGGAGGCCAACGTGGGTGACGCAGAGGGTCAGAGCGCTGACGGAGAGAGGCAAGAGGCTGACGCAGAGGCTAGCAGTGGTGGGTAATTTTCGTGGGGCATACTAAGTGTTGGTGAGTTGAGAGGGTGATGCAGTCCCTAGCATAGTGATGCAGAGCAGTGGAGAAGCTTGGAGAAGCTTTTGTTGTCCAGCTAAGGAGCTGCCATAGTTGTTGTGGGATTGATCTTCCAGTATCTGATCAGCCGAAATATCTGTCTTTGAGGAGAGGTACTTCTGCCGAGGGCATTCTATATTGGTTGAGCCATTTTGGCACCCTAGTTGTATTCAAAAACTGCATAATAATAAAACCCTCATATTTGTTGCACCAGTCTTCCCGCATTGGGTTTTTCCAGGGACGATTGTCCAAAAATAACAGTGTTCCTTGTGTGATTGTCTCAGTTATTTCAGTTGTTGATATGTATATTTGTTAAGGTTGCATTTGTGTTTATTTTCGGTATTTATATTTATAAATAACTTGTTAATGAAAAGAACAAGTAGGAGAAAATAAACCAGATAATGCAGTAGGGATTTCTGATGTGTTAAACTTAGAAATTTCAACATGGTATCGGAGCGTTGCAGATCACAGGAGAACTGAAGACACCAAAAATAATCTAAGGAATTTGCAAGAGAAGCAGCGGTCCTGAGAGATAGTGTTGTTCCAGAGCAGAAGCAACTAGAGAGGAAGTGACGCAAAGCCTATGTCATCATTTCGAGTAAGAAGGAGGGTCAGCGCAAAGGCAAAGAGGAGTAGATCAGACCTATGCAATACCTAGTCATATTTCTCAGCCAGGAAGGATTGACGTTGTGGGCAAGAGGAGCAGATTCTGTCATTGCTGAGATTGCGCAGAGCCTGAAAGGCTCCATTTCTTTAGTTGTCAGGGCTTGGGGAGCTATGGGAAGATTGTTATTGAGAAGCTGGTGGGGTGTTGTTTCTATTGGTGTAGAACAGTACCTAAGGAGACAGAACCAAGGTAGAGGGAGTTGCTACCTTGACGTATTTCTAGTCAAGAAATCCAAATCCAAGTTGCAGGTGCACGGAGGATTGGAGAGGAGCGGTTCGAGAGTTAGCTAGAGGATTTCCAAGAGGGAAATCAGGACTTAGAGGGATATTTCTAGGAGGGAAGTCGAAACTCAGAGGGAGTCCAGAAGACGAGCTGAAATGGCAATGAGCGGACTGAGGGATCAGGATAGGTTGGACAGGGCTTCCAACTTTGTCATATGGAAGGCCAGGATCCTGGTAGTCCTGGATCGACATTGCATCAAGGACTTTTCCTTAAGAACCATGGCTATCCTGGTCAACCCAGATTAGAATGAGAAGTATGAGGATGCAATGGCGAGGGTGAATTGCATGATCCTAAACGGGGTCAAAGATCATGTCATACCACATATTGTTGAAGAGAACACAACAAAGGAGATGTGGGATAACTTGAAGACCTTGTATCAGGGCACTTTCGTGCAACAAAAGATGCTATTGGAGAATCAGCTGCGGTCGTATCAGACGCAGAAGGGAGAGTTCGTAGATCCATTCTTTCTTAGGTTGCAGGAGATTCATGACCAACTTACTTCCGCGGGGTCTACACCGGATCCAATTTATGGTTAGGACTACCCTAAATGCAGTCTCCAAGGAGTGGGAGACGTTTGTCCAAAGTATTTTGGGTAGGGCTACTCTTCCAGGATGGGAGGAGATGTGCGCAGCTCATCCCCAAGAAGAGATCAGGAGGATGACCAAAGCAGGGAGTAGTGGCAAGGGAGGTCGAATCAAGAAAGAGGAGGTGGAGGATGCAACTCTAGCATCTGCGGGACAACAAGGGAAGAGGCAGAAGAAGGACATCTCCAAGGTTAAGTGCTTCCACTGTGGGGAACTGGGACATTATCCATCTCAGTGTCCCATGAAGAAAAACAAGGGAGAGACTTCTGATTCAAAGGCAGCACTAGCTAAGGCAAAGAAAGAGGTTGAGACTGATGACCACTGTGCCATGAGCGCTCATGCACCTCTAGAGAAGAGGTGGGGAGACATCGAGTTGTAGTTAGGAGGACTACATACTAAGAGCAGAATCCTTGATGTGCCCAAATTCTCAGATCATATTCGGCTATGAGAGCCCTTAATGATAGTAGCAGGATGACAGGATTCGGGTGGAGCAAAGTGTAGTGGAGTAGCGAGACAGTGCTTGGGTGCAGAAATTAGTGATTTGAGGTAGCATAGGATGCGCTCTAGCCATAAAAATTGATGGAGAGGCTAAAGCACATGAGATCTCCAATACCCAGAAATGGTTTGTGCAAAATCTAACTAGTTTGGGAGATATTAACATAATTAATATTTTTAATGGAGTCCCTAAGTCTAAACTTAGGGAAAATAAAATATTAATGTGAATTAATATAAAACTGAGTTAGAATGGTCCAAAAGTCATGGATCAAGCCAAATCTAATCTTAGATGTTAATTAGGGACTTAATCTCGGTCATTGAGTTGTCAACGAGAAAAGTATAAGAGGAGGCTTGAGGGTCACTTGAAGAACACATTGAGTTGATAAAGAATTCTAATTTCTGGGGTAGGGCTTCTTGAGGAAATCGAAGGAGTGATTAGAGTTGCAACTCAGGGGCAGTGAATGTAGTAGCAGACAGGCAAAGATAGTACTGAGACCATTAGCGCAAAAGTTGGGAGAGGGTTGACGCAAAGCCAGCTAGAGGCCACGCAGAAGCAGCAGAGGCCATGCAGAGGCAGCTAGGAGCTGCGTAGAGCCTGAGGAGGGCCAGCGAGGGAGACGCAGAGCCTCCAGAAGCTGACGTAGAGCCCCGAGTGGCTGACGCTGGGCCAGAGAGGATGATGCTGGGCAGACTCTGGGCCAAAGAGGCTGACGCAGACCCTAGAGGTTAAAGCTGGGAGATTTCGTGGGGCTAATTGGGGCTAATATCTGTCTCCAACTGAGAGGTACTATTGCAGAGGGCATTCTCTGTTGGCTGAGCCATTTTTGTCACCCAGATTGTATTCTGAAACTGCTTAGTAATGAAACCCTCAGATAGCTGCAATGGTTTTCTCGCATTAGGTTTTTCCAGGGACATTAGTCCAAAAATAACGGTGTCACTTGTGTGCTTGTTTTTCCTACAATGGATGATCTGTATGTGTTGAGACTGTACTTGTATTCATTTTCAGTATTTACATGGTAAATAACTTGTTAATTAATAGAAAAAGTAGGAAGAAATAAATCAGAAAGTACAGGAAGGATTTATAACAGTTACACTTAGAAATTCCAACATGGTATCAGAGCGTGGTTGCAGATCACAGGAGAACTGAGGGCATCAGCCGAGCAGAGCAACAACAGCAAAAACAGTTGTCCTGAGGGATAGAAGTTATTCCTAGCGGAAAAGAAGCAAGGGAGGGGTGACACAGTGCCTACGTCATCAAGTTTGAGCCAAGAGAAGGATCAGCGTAGTGGCAGAAAGGAGAAGACCTAACCTACAGAGTGCCCGGTCATATTTCTCAGTTAGGAAGGATTGACGCCTATGGCCAAGAGGTGCATATTTTGCTGGTGCCCAAATTGTGCAAAGTCTAGAGGATCTACCCTTCAGTTTGTTCGGGCATAGGAGGCTATGGAGAAGTTGCGGAGTGAAGCTGGTGGGGTACTATGGTCAGAACAATGACTAATAGGGCAAGACCAAGGAGGGAGTTGTGATTGAGGATTTCTAGCCAAGAAATCCAGATTAGTGGTGCAGTTGCACTAATGATCATAGTAGGGGCATCTCGACATTGGCAGAGGGGTTTCCAGGAGGGAAATTGTTGCAGTTTCTAAGTCTAACAGTTAAAAACCCTCCATGTACTTTCTGATTTCTTCCTTCCTACTTCTTCTGATTAATTAACAAGTTATTTACCATGTAAATACTGAAAATAAACACAAGTACATGTTCAACACATTACAGATCATCAACTGAAGGAAATAGAAACAAGCACACAAATGACACCATTATTTTTGGACTAATGTCCCCGGAAAAACCCAATGCAGGAAAATTGGTGCAACTATCTGAGGGTTTGATTTATTAAGCAGTTTCAGAATACAATTTGGGCACCAAATCCAACTCACTCAACAGAGAAAACTCTCGGCAATAGTACTTCTCCTTCAAAGGCAGATGCTCCAGCTGAAACCCTGGATGAACACTCCCGCAGCTCCTCAGCTCCAATGTGCCCCACGAAAAACCCCAGTATCAACCTCTAGGGACTGTGTCAGCCTCTTCTGTCGTCTACGTTAGCTTTCTTGGCAGTTCTGACAGTTCTCGGCAGTTCCGACTGTTCTCGACAATTCCGGCTTCTGCCCTCTGCGTCAACTTTCCCAGCAGTTCCGGCAGTTTCGGCTGTTCTTGGCAATTTCGGCTTCTGCCCTCTGTGTCAGCTTTCCCGACAGTTCCTGTTAGTTCTGGTTGTTCTTGGAAGTTCAGGGTTCTGCCCTCTGTGTCAGCTTTCCCGGCAATTCCTGGCAGTTCCAGTTGTTCCTGGTAGTTTCGGCTTCTGCCCTCTGCGTCAGCTTTTTCGGCAGTTCCAATTGTTCCCGGCAGTTTTAGCTTCTGCCCTCTACGTCATCTTTCTCAGTAATTTCAACAATTCTCGACAGTTCCAGCTATTCCCGATAGTTCCAGCTTCTGCCCTCTGCACCAACTTTCATGGCTGCTGTACTGATCCTCCCGACACTATCTCTGCCACCCTACTTCTGTATTCACTGGCCCTCAGCTGCAACTCCAGATCACTCTCTCAACTTTCTCAGCAAACCCAACCCCAAAAAGTCGAAATCTTGATCTCTTGGTGTGTTCTCCAAGTGATCCTCAAGCCTCCTCTTATACTTTTCTCATTGACAGATCAATGACCGAGATTAAGTCCCTAATCAACGGCTAAGATTAGATATGGCTTGATCCATGACTTTTGGGTCATTCTAACACAGTTTTATATTAATTCACATTAAAATTTTAATTTCCTTAAGTTTAGGCTTAAGGACTCTATTAAAAATATTAATTATTATAATATCCCCCAAACTGTTTAGACTCTGCCCAAACTCTTTCTATGTATTGGAGATCTCATGTTCCTTAGCTTCTCCACCAAATTTCGTGGCTAGAGAACATTCGATGCTACCCCAAATCAACACTCCCTCTTAGCAAGGACTGTGCTCTAGCAATACTCGTCACTAAGTATTACTCTGATCATCAGGCATTGGTCCCTGATGCTAGGCTTGCTGCCTATCATCTATCCTGTTGTATCTCGTATTGCCACCCATGGCTCTGCCACTGCCATTGTTGCATCTATACGACAACTACCTCTGCATCCGTGCTACTGCCCATGGCCCTGCCACTGCCACTGTTGCGTCTGCACTGCATCCCCTCTCATCATGCTGCCCATAGCACCGCCACTGCTAACTGCAAGTCAATTACTGAGATGTAAGTAACTGGTCTCCCAACTCTGACATTTCTGTCAGGCTAGAGACACTCCAAATTCTGAAACTTCCTCTGTCGCTGACAAGTGCTCCCTCTTTGACCTTTGTGTTGTTGCAACAACTCCCTGCATCTCGCATCGTTGCACACCTCTCTGTGCCATTGTTATGAATATAATTCATAACAATTAGCTAAATAAAATAAATATAAATATTAAATAATTAAATATTATTTAGGTTATATAGTCATTAAATTAAGTGAAAAGACATGCCCATTCACGAAAGGTCACCTGCTGAGATATAAAAGCAGGGCCTCATTGTAACATTCAAATTATCTTATATCATCTTATACAATTTTATATAATAATAAATTATTATTTACAAATACCTGTGTGTATTTAACAATTAAATCTTCAAGCTATCAGTCTTTTGCGTTTTAGCATAGTTTTTATGCACCAGTGGTATCGGAGCCATGGCACACAATATAATCATGCAGGCCTTTGAACATAATTCGCCACACAATGTGCCATTACGTTTACATCTTGATTACATTGAACAATTTAGTATTCAAGAAGCAATTTAGCATTTAGAAAAATCATTTGCAGAAATTAAAGAATGTCGAAAGGAAATAGATAATAAAGAAGAGAATAGTGACAGTGAAGAAACAAAACAAAGTGAAGCAAAAAATGAGGACTATCTTGAGAAGCACGAAGATGAACAATATCATAACAATGAGGAAGATGCAGAAGTTTCAAGTGAACTACATAAAACTGCAGTGGAGCTAAAAGAACCTGAATCTGGTCCAATTAAGGCTTTGCAGAATGTTGAAGAAGAGCGGGATAGAATGATCGGAGAAGCACATAATTGTGCCGTCGGGGCACAAAGTAAGACAAGAAATGATGTAGTTATCACTATCAAAGAGTTCTTATTTTCACTTGATATTGACAATATCAACTTGGTTAAGTTGCAACATTACATAAGCAACATGGCCGCACGAGTTACCCACTTGCCCGAGATTCAACCCTTGATTCTTCGTGTCACTAACATCAGCCCCTGAATGACAGAGGAAGAATTTCTGAATCAACGACACAGGAACTATAGCCTTGTCCTGAGGTATCCATGGAAACAGCTACCCGATTCAGGAGCAGAGGCGTTAGTAGAGTTGGACAACCTAGACAGAGCCATAGCACTCAACCAACGAATATTGTCACGAAACCCCTCTGAATTAAAACTGGAAAAGGTGAGGTATACAAGAGTTCTAACCAATTTGCTTCATGATATATTGGTGGTAGAGAATACGAAGAAGAGTGAGATGCGAGAGAAACTGAATGTTATTAAATCATTTCTTGAGTTTAGGATTGGAGGAAGTTTGGATGAGATCGATGAGTATTTGCACAGTTACAGGTTTAGCCCCCAGTACTTAGTTTAGTGACACATTTTAAAGAAAAAGACGTTGTTGAAAGAGAGAGAGAAGAGGTTGCCAAAGAAGTTGATATTTGCCTTTGGAGTCATGCTAAGTGCGGTTCCATCTCTTCCACTGACTTTTGCTCTCTTTTTGATTCATTTCCTCCTCCATTTCGACAAAACCATGACATTTTGTACAAATCCATTAAGAGTTTAGTGGAGAGGCACAGGTTGGGGGTTGAGGATGCACAAATGTTATGGAGGTTAATTGATGTCTTCAAACTCTCCCCTTCAATATATGACAAGGCTTTGAAAATCCCAGCCTTTTTGTGCCAACCACGTGTATTAGAAACGGTGCTGCAGAAATACAGCCAAGAGCTGGAACAGATTGGAGATGCAGAGAATAATACAGACAGAGGTAGAAAGAGGCAAAATCTAAAACAGATTATGCACAAATTTATTAAAGTGAACTTGACACTCTTTGAGGAAAATTCCCGTCATTTCGAAGAGATTATAGAACTGCAAAAACAATATGTTGCCCCTTTTTCCATTGCTCCCCCACGTCACGCCTCTTCCTTGCCGTTATAGTTCCGCTGCCACCTATTGTCGCACACCGTCATATGCTTGTATCATCGCCCCGCCATTGCTCCGCTGCACAAAACCTTGTCCACAGTCAACCCCACTACTCGTTTTTCCGAGAGCGTTCCATTTTTCAGTCAAACCTTGTCGTTCCATTTTTTCCTATGCATTCACTGTTAATAAAAAAAAAGGAATGGGTTGCTACCATTGGGTGTGTCCCTGGTCAGACGTTGGGTCATACCGGATCAGTTTATTTGTGTACGCTAGATCATACAATACGACAAATCAATTTACATGTGGTCGTGCCGTTTGGACTTCGGTCGTGCCATTTGGACAGTTATATATATATATATATACACATTGGGTGACGTCTGGTCGTTTTTTTCCAGTCATATGTCATTGGGATCTATAAAAATAAGCTAAGCTAAGCTAAGTTAAAAAAACAAATATATATATATATAGAGAGAGAGAGAGAGAAAATTAATGGAATTAATATCTTTTAATTAATTAAATATATATATATATATATAATATAGACTAAAAAAAAAAAATATATAATATATATATATATATATAAAAGAGTTTATATTTAAAAAAAAATGAGTTATTAAAAAAAAATTATTATTAAAAAAATAAATAAATAGAAAAAATATATTAAAAAAAAATCCAAGGAAATAGTACTGATAAGCTACATGACTAATCAATGACGAAGTTGTATACATTGAGATGATAGTGACTAAGTGAAGAAAAACCCAACGTTAAAGCTTTGAGGACAAAGCTTCCGAAGGGAGAGGCTATGTTATGAATATAATTCATAACAATTAGCTAAATAAAATAAATATTATTTAGGTTAAATAGTCATTAAATTAAGTGAAAAGGCATGTCTAAAAGACATGCCCATTCACGAAAGGTCACCTCCTGAGATATAAAAGCAGGCCCTCATTGTAACATTCAAATTACCTTATATCATCTTATACTATTATATATATTAATAAATTATTATTTTCAAATACCAGTGTGTATTTAACAATTAAATCTTTAAGCTATCAATCTTTTGTGTTTCAGCATAGTTTTTATGCTACAACACCGCCATTGCTAACTGTTGCACTGCAAGTGAGTTACTGAGATGTAAGTAACTGGTCTCCCAACTCTGACATCTCTGTCAGGCTAGAGACACTCCCGATGTTGAAGCTCCCTTTGTCGCTGACAAGTGCTCCCTCTATGACCTCTGTGCTGCTGCAACAACTCCCTGCATCTCGCACCGTTGCACACCTCTCTGTGCCATACTGCACTGGTGCAACACTCTCGTGCCTCTCGCACTGTTGCAACCTGCTAGCCTCACACTGTCCTGCGAATCCTGCATTGTAGCTCTCTCTACCGCTCCATCCTCATCCGTCTCTACCAACATCCGCCAGTCCTGCGACTCCTCTTCGGGGCTCCCGTAACCAGGTATAATCCAAGAGGTTGGGTACCTCGAGGATCCTGCCCCTCATCTTCTGTAGTCCTCCTGACTACAGCTCGATGTCTCCCCACTTTCGTTCAAGTGGTGTGTGTGCACTCATGGCACAAACAACGTCTATCTCCACTTCCTCCTCTGCTCTTGCTGCCGCTGCCTTGGTCTCAGAAGCCTCTCCCTTGCTCTTCTTCCTCGGACACTAAGTCGCATAATGACCCATCTCCCCACAGTGGAAGCATTTCACATTAGAGAGGTCCTTCTTCTTCCGCTTTTCTTGCTTACCCTAAGATGCTAGGGCAGCATCCACCTCCTCCTACTTGATTTTGATCCCCTTGCCACTGCTTCCCGTCTTGGTTACCCTCCTGATCTCTTATTGGCGAAGAGTTGCCCACATTTCCTCCCAATCTGGAAGGGTCGCCCTACCCAGTATGGTTTGGAAAAACACCTCCCCATCTTCTAAGACTGCATTCAGGGCTGTTCTCACCATCAACTCTAGATCGGGTGTGGCCCCTATGGAAGTCAGTTGATCTCCTTCAATTGACCAAAAAAGGTGTCGATCTATTCTCCCTTCTACATCTGGTATCACTGCAGTCGATTTTCTAGGAGCATCTTCCTCTGCACGGAAGTATGCTGATACAACTTGGTCATGGCCTCCCACATCTCCCCTGCCGTATTCTTCTCGGCAATATGTGGTACTACATGATCCTTGACCCTGTCAAGAATGATACTCTTGGCCCTCACCATTGCTTCCTTGTACCTGTCATTGTCAACTAGGTCAATTAGGACCACTATCGTCTTCAAGGCGAAGTGCTTGACACAATTTTTGCCAATAATGGATAAGATTCTGGCCTTCCCGGCTATGAATTTTGAGGCTTTGTCCAGTTTGTCCTAGTCTCTTACTCCGTGTAGTGCCATTCCGCTGATCTTCTACTTCCCTCCTGGAAGTTCTCGATGTGACTCCTTCTAAGCCTCGATTTCCCTCCTGGAAATCCTTTCGTCGATGTCGAGATCCCCCTACTCTGGTTGTCTGTGCAACCGCACCACTAATCCATATTTCTCGGCTAGAAACCCTCGGTAGCAACTCCCTCCTCCTTGGCCTTGCCCTGTTAGGTATTGTTCTGAAAACAGTACCCCACCAGCTCCGCTTTGTAACTTATCCACAGCCTCCTAAACCCCAGCAACTTGAAGGTGAGAGCTCCTAGGCTTTGCGCGGTCCCAACACCGACAAACTAGCTCCCTAAGCCAACTGCATCAGCCCTCCTGGCCTCTGCATGAGCCTGTCTTTGCCTCCCTCAGCCTCTACGTAGCCTCCTCTTGGCCTGAACTTGATGACGCAGGCACTGCGTCACCCCTTCCTTGCTGTTTTGTTGCTAGGAACAACTTCTGTGACTTGGGACAGTTGTTTTCTGCTGCTGCTGCTTTGCTCGGTTGATGTCCTCAGTTCTCCTATGATCTGCAACCATGCTCTGATACCATGTTGAAGTTTCTAAGTCTAACAGTTAGAAACCCTCCATGTACTTTTTGATTTATTCCTTCCTACTTGTTCTAATTAATTAACAAGTTATTTACCATGTAAATACTGAAAATAAACACAAGTACATGCTCAACACATTACAGATCATCAACTGAAGGAAACAGAAACAAGAACACAAATGACACTGTTATTTTTGGACTAATGTCCTCGGAAAAACACAATGCAAGAAAACCGGTGCAGCTATCTGAGGGTTTGATTTATTAAGCAGTTTCAAAATACAATCTGGGTGCCAAATCTGGCTGACCCAACAGAGAAAAATCTCGGCAGTAGTACCTCTCCTTCGGAGACAAATGCTCCAGCTGAAACCCTGGATATACAATCTGGCAGCTCCTTAGCTCCAATTTGCCCCACGAAAAAACCCCAGCGTCAGCCTCTAGGGACTATGTCAGGCTCTTCTGCCCTTTGTGTCAGCTTTCTCGGTAGTTCTGACAGTTCCCAGCAGTTCCAGCTTCTGCCTTTTGCATTAGCTTTCCCGACAGTTCCGGCTGTTCCCGGCAGCTCCGGCTTCTGCCCTCTGCGTCATCTTTCTCTGCAGTTTGGCAGTTCCTGGCAGTTCCGGGCAATTCTGGCTTCTGCCCTTTACATCAGCTTTCCCAGCAGTTTCAACAGTTCTCGACAGTTCCGGCTTCTGTGTAAAGACCATAAACAGATGCAAGAAAAACAATAAGGGATTTGTATCATGAACCTATAAACAGTTTCCTGAAATCTGACAAAATCGATTAACAGAACTGCTGAGATACCTACCTGTGCCCTGCGGTTGAAGATGCCTCCAGTTGTGCTAGCTACAGTTACCAAAAGACCAAATTCACCCAGCCAAACTGAGCAGAACCTGGCTGCTCAATCCAGTAAGTTTCTTAACAGAAGTCGACTATTCCCCCATGCCCAGAGCCTCAGAACACTCAAGCTCTTCCTATGGATGATTTCCTCCTCCTTCACAATTCTTCCCTCTGTTTTTCCCCCTTCCCAAATCACTGTCCCGTGGTTTTATCCTGCTGTTTGGCGGTGGCCGCTCTTCCATCTGCAGCCCATCGCTCAGCCTGCTGATGACACGCTCCTCCCTTACGCATTCCTTCCTTATCTCATTTAAGGTCATGAATATATATGTTTATGTTTTGAAATCATATGATATTTTTATTAAATATTCTTTTTAATATAACCTTTATATCGTATATACCACATTATGATTTAATATATCATTTAAACATTATAAACATTATATTTAATATATCACATTGTTTTATTATATATTTGTTTTAATATATAACATTATAACTTTATACTTGGAGCCCCTTTTAATTAGTTTCTTATATATTTTAAAATTTATTTTAAAAATTTATTAATATAATTTTTATCAATAATCTAGAATATATAATTTATATAGTCCTCTTTTAAGATTTACCCATACATTAAGCAATATGAATGAGTAGAACCTCTATTCAAAGAAGTGTCATGGTATTTAGCACTTATAATTAATTTAGTATAAAATACTAGTGCGGTCTATGCGACACATGCATATGTAGCTATCATATGCATGTACCGTATGCCTGCTATATTCTTGCGTTCTTTATATTTATAGATGGGTTGTTACATTCTGCGCTCTACGTCAGCTTTCCCAGTTTTTCCCAATAGTTTGTGATGTTCCCGACAGTGCCGATTTCTGCCCTCTACGTCAGCTTTCCCGACAATTCCCAACAGTTCCGACTGTTCCCAATAGTTCCGACTTCTGCCCTCTGCGTCAACTTTCCTGGCTGCTGCACTGATCCTCTCGGCACTATCTTTGCCTCTCTGCTTCTATATTCACTGCCCCCCAATTGCAACTCCAGCTCACTCTCTCAACTTTCTCAGCAAACCCAGCCCCAGAAAGTCGAAATCTTGATCTCTTGGTCTGTGTTCCAAGTGACCCTCAAGCCTCCTCTTATACTTTTCTCGTTGACAGATTAACGACCGAGATTAAGTCCCTAATCAATGGCTAAGATTAGATCTGGCTTGATCCATGCCTTTTGGACCATTCTAGCACAGTTTTATATTAATTCACATTAATATTTTAATTTCCCTAAGTTTAGACTTAGGGACTCCATTAAAAATATTAATTATTTTAATATCTCCCAAACTGTTTAGAATCTGTCCAAACACTTTTTGGGTATTGGAGATCTCATGTGCCTTAGCCTCTCCACCAAATTTCGTGGCTAGAGCACATTCGATGCTGCCCCAAATCAACACTCCCTCTTAGGACACATTCGATGGTCCAAAAGTCATGGATCAAGCCAGATCTAATCTTAGTCGTCGATTAGGGACTTAATCTCATCCGTTGAATTGTCAACGAGAAAAGTATAAGGGGAGGCTTCAGGGTCTCTTGGAGAATACACTAAGTTGAGCAAGAATTCGATTTTCTGAGGCAAGGCTTGCTGAGGAAATATAAGGTGTGATTAGAGTTGCAGCGGAGGGGCATTGAATGTACGGGTATTGAATGTACTAGCAGAGAGGCAGAGATAGTACCGGGAGCATCAATGTAGAAGTTGGGAGAGGGTTGATCCAAAGCCAGCTAGAGGCCACGCAGAAGCAGCCAGAGGCCATGCAGAGGCAGTCAAGAGCTGCGCAGAGCCCAAGGAGGGATAGCGTGGGAGACGCAGAGCCTCCAGAGGTTGACGTAGAGCCCCGAGAGGGTGACGGTAGGCTAGAGAGGTTGACGCTGGGCAGACGCTGGGCCAAAGAGGCTGACGCAGACCCTAGAGGTTGACGCTGGGAGATTTCATGGGGCAAATTGGGGCTAATATCTATCTCTGACTGAGAGGTACTACTTTCGAGGGCATTCTCTGTTGGGGGAGCCATTTCTGGCATCCAGATCGTATTCTGAAACTGCTTAATAATAAAACCCTCAGATAGTTGCACCATTTTCCTGCATTGGGTTTTTCCAGGGACATTAGTCCAAAAATAATGGTGTCACTTGTGTGCTTGTTTTTCCTTCATTTGATGATCTGTATGTGTTGAGACTGTACTTGTATTTATTTTTAGTATTTACATGGTAAATAATTTGTTAATTAACATAACAAGTAGAAAGAAATAAATCAGAAATTACAAGAAGGATTTATAACAGTTAGACTTAGAAATTCCAATGCGGGAAAACTAGTGCAGCAATTCTGAGGGTTTATTATTATGCAGTATTTCCTTGAGTACAACTAGGTGCCTAACTGGCTCACCCGACAGAGAAAAATACACAGCAACAATACCTCTCTATTCGGAAATAGGTATTCAGAAAACCTGTCCCACGAAACCCTCTTTGGCGACTTTGAAGCTCAGCGCTAGCCTTTCTGGCCTCTGTGTCAGCCCTCTAAGGCACTGCACAGCCTCTAGGACCCTCTGCATCACTCCAGCAGCGTCTGCATGGATGACGCAGTCCCTCTGGCCTCTGTGATGTCTCTGTTGGGCTCTGCATGTCCTGAATTGGATGTTGCTCTCGCTCTCCCTGCTTCTGCGCTGGTCTCTCAGTACTATCTCTGCCTCTCTGTTCAGTACTCATTGCCCCTCGCCGTTGATTGTTGATTCACTTTTGCTTAGGAACCCCACTCTAACAAAATGAATGACTGATCACTCTAGTGTATTTTCCAACTGACCCTCAAGCCTCCTTTTATACTTTCCTGTTGGTCCATCAACGGCCGAGATTAAATCTCTAATCAACAACTAATATTAGATTTGGCTTGATCCATGAGTTTTGGAAACTTCTAACCCAGTTTTATATTAATACCCATTAATATTTTATTTTCCTAAGTTTAGACTTAGGAACTCCATTAAACATATTAATTATTTTAATATCTCCCAAACCGGGTATAATCTGTCCAAACCATTTTTGGGTCTTGGAGATCTCACGTGCTTTAGCCTCTCCACCAATTTTCATGGCTAGAACACATCTGATGCTACCCCAAATCAACATGCATCTCCCCCTACATCTATGTTGCTGCTGGTCCTTCCTCCCAACACTACATCTGCATTGCAGCTCTCTCTCATCATGTTGCATCGTGCTGCCCATAGCACTACCACTTCTAATTGTTGCACTGCAACTCAGTTACTGAGAAGTAAGTAACTGATCTACCCAACCACTTACATCCTTGTCAGCCTAGAAGCCCCCTGATGTTGAAGCTACCTCTGCTGCTATCCTATGCGCCCTCTCCTGCCTCTGTGCTGCTGCAACACCTATGTGCCTCTCACACTGCTGCAACCACCTTTGTGCCTTCCTGCACTGCTACAACCACCTCTATGCCTCTTGCACTGTTGCAACCCCCACTGCGCTGTCATAGACCACTACACTCTAGCACTACCTTGTTGCTCCATCCACATCTTGCTTCTAGCGACATCCATCATCCTGCTACTGTCTCTCAGGGCTCCCGTAGCCGGATCTGATCCAAGAGTTTGGTTACCTCAAGAATCCTGCCCCTACATCTTTTATAGTCCTCCTAACTACATGGCACAGTCGTCATCCATCTCGACTTCTTTCTCTGCCTTAGCCAGAGTTGCCTTGGGGTCAGAAGCCTCTCCCTTATTCTTCTTACTGGGACACTAGGTTGCATAATGACCGAGCTCCCCACAATCGAAGCACTTTATCTTGGAGATGTCCTTCTTCATTCTCTTCCCCTGCTGTCCCGCTGATGCTATAGCTGCATCCTCCTCCTCTTTCTTGATTCGACCTCCTTTGCTGCTACTTCCCGCTTTGGTCACCCGTCTGATCTATTCTTGGCGAAGAGCTACCCACATCTCTTTCCATCTTGGAAGATCAGCTCAGCCCAAAATGCTTTGGACAAATGTCTCCCAATCCTTAGAGACTGCATTCAGGTTGGTCCTCACCATGAACTCCTGATCAGTGTGGCCCCTATGGAAGTAAGTTGGTCCCAATTCTCCTGCCCTGCTGAGGTATAGATCTATTTGCCCCCCCTTCTGCATTTGATACAACCGTGACTGATTCTATAGTAGCATCTTCCTCTACACGGAAGTGCCTTGATATAATGTCGTTAAGGTATCCCACATCTCCTTTGCCGTGTTCTTCTCGACAATATGCTAAACCACATGATCCTTGACCCCATCAAGGATTATGCAGTTTTCCTTGGCCATTGCATCCTCATACCTTTCGTTATGAGCTAGGTCGACTGGGATAGCCAAGGTTCTCAAGGCGAAGCCCTTGATGCGATGTCTATCCAGAACAGACAAGATCCTAGCCTTCTAGATGACAAAGTTGGATGCCCCATCCAAATTGTCCTGATCCCTCAGTCTGTTTATTACCATCTCCGCTCTTCTACTGGACACCCTCTGAGTCTCGACTTCCCTTCTGGAAGTTATCTCCTAGACTCCCTCTGAGTATCGATTACCCTCCTAGAAATCGTCCTGCCAACTGTCGAACTGCTCCTCTCCGATCCTCTTTGCAACTGCAAAACTCAGATCTAGATTTCTTGGATAGAAATCCCTCCAGCCAACGACTCCCTCTACTTCGGTTCTGTCCCGTTAGGTATTGTTATGTTTCAACAACAACAACACCCACCCGGCTTCGCAATCCACAATCTGCCCACAGCTCCCTAGACCCCAGCAGCTGAAGAAACTGAGCTTCTTAGCTCTGCGCAATCCTGGAAAGGCTGAATCGCTCCTCAAGCCAACTGCATCACTCCTACCTGGCTGAGCAGGACGACGTGGCTCTTCATGAGCCTCTTCTGCCTCTCACTGCTTCTACCCTGGCCCTCTCTCTGGCTCGAAATGATGGCGTAGGCCCTCTGCATCACTCTTTCTCTGCTGCTTTCTGCTTAGGAACAACTTCTGTCTCTCGGGACAGTTGTTTCTGCTACAAATTTTTTGATTTAGCTGGAGCCTTCAACTCTCTTGCGATCTGCAATGCTCTACTACCATGTTGGAATTTCTAAGTCTGACACGTTAGAAATCCCTACTACATTATCTAGTTTAATTTCTCCTACTTGTTTATTCCATTAACAAAGTATTTATAAATATAAATACTGAAATAAACAAAAATGCAACCTTAACTCATATACAAATCAACAACTGAAATAACTGAGACAAACACACAAGGGACACTGTTATTTTAGGACAATCGTTCCCAGAAAAACCCAACTTGGGAAAACCGATGTAGCAGTTATGAGGATTTTATTATTAAGCAACTTTCTTGAGTACAACTAGGGTGCCAAACTGGCTCACCCAACAAAGAAATCAATCTGGCAGTAATACCTCTCTTTGGAAGAAGATATTCAGCAAGTCTGCTCCACAAAAATCTCTCTGACGCTTCTCTGAAGCTTTGTGTCAGCCTTCGTGGTCTCTGCGTCACTTAGAAGCCCCCTACGTCAGCCTTCTACTACTCTACACTGGCTCTCTGTCCTTCTGCGTCACCCACGCAGGCCCTGGTAGCCTTTGCGCAATCACTCTGGCCCTCTGCGTGGCTCCTGCTGGCTCTGCGTAATCTCCTCTACCTCTACGCTAGTCGTTCGACACTATCTCTACCTCTCTTCTATGCACTCACTGCCCCTCACTACAACTCAAATCACTTGTTTGATTTCTCTCTGTAAACGCCGCTCCAAAAAATCAAACTGACTCATCAATCTTGGTGTATCTCCAACTGACCCTCAAGCCTCCTCTTATGCTTTTCTTGTTGAGTCTTCGATGGCTGAGACTAAGTCCCTAATCAACGGCTAAGATTAGATTTGGCTTGATCCATGTCATTTAGAACATTTTCACCCAATTGTATATTAATACCCATTAATATTTTAATTTTCTTAAGTTTAGACTTAGGAACTCCATTAAAAATATTAATTATTTTAATATCTCTCTAACCGGGTGGAATTTCCCCAAACTATTTCGAGGTCTTGGAGATCTCATGTGCTTTAGCCTCTCCACCAATTTTCATGGCTAGAGCACATCCAATGCTACCCCAAATCAACATATCTAAGCATCCTCAGTGCTCCATGGTGTAAGTGTCCCATTCGCTTGTGCATAATTCATTCAGTTCCTTTTCACCATTATAAATGTTGCCTATCAGTGCCATTGAAGAATCCAGAAGAACATTGGTGGCTCGAATGTTGCTTCCTGCTTCCATCCGAAATGCTATGGTGCCTCTCCCTACTGAAGTACACTTTGTTTTGTTTCCCATAGTAATCTAGAAGTCCATTTATTCTTCTTGATAGCTCGAGAAATATTCTTGTATTACAGTCATATGGGCTGAAGCCCCACTATCAATGTACCAAACATTTGTTGACATTGAAATCTGCTAAGCATGCAAATTCCTCTTCTAATTTGGAAGATAACTCAGAGACATCTTGAGTTTCTATGTTTGTGGTATTTTACTAACTATCTCTGATGCTATCCTGCCCCAGCAACTACCTCAAGAAAAACTGCATCTTCCCCTGAAGACTGCTTTGCAAGGAAAAATACGCTGCAAGTTCTACCTCTGGAATTTTTTGAACTGGAAATAGAGTTTCTCTATCAACTCTCTCAGAGAAATCGATTTCTCCTCAGACTTCTCCCTTCAAACCTTTGAACTGCGCTGCCTCCTGGGCTTTCAAATCACTGCCTCTGCAGGAATTTCGAACTCCCTCTTCCTTTCTGCTTATGAGCTATTCTACTCACGATCCGTGCTCTGATACCATGTGAAAATTTCTATATAGAAATCCAACTGCAGTGATTAATATTATTTCTTCTACTTATCAACTCAGAAATAAGTTATTCACAGTGTTTCTACAACAAATATCGAAATAAATTCTACTACAGGCTTCACAATTAAAATATTGCAGAAAGTGAATGCAAAGAAAAATACTAGCACAACCATGATGACAGTTATTTTCTGACAATTGTCCCCGTAAAACCCCAATGTAGGAAAACCGGTGTAGTAGATGAGGGTTTCTTTATTACTCTCCAACAAAAATTTCATGTACAAGATACAACCAACAAAATAGAAGAGGATTCTCTGTGAGAAATTTTACAGACACTTCTCAAGGAGTTTCTAATCCAGGAGAGGACCTACTGCCTCCTCTGCGTATCACTGCATTAGCCCCTGCGTGTGAATTGCGTAGTCCCAGCGTCACACTATCGCTATGCTATCACTCCTTTACATCACAGCCTCTGCATTGTCCTCCCTCTGCTCTGCATCTTCTACTCCTGACCTTCAGACTGATGCTGATACCCTCTCTCTCTCCTTCTCACCTGCAACTCTCCCTCTAATTCAATTTTCTCTTGCGAACTTCGACCAATGAGAAAATTGTTGAGTTGGAGTAGCATCGGATGTGCTCTAGCCACGAAATTTGATGGAGAAGTTGAGGCACATGAGATCTCCAATACCCAGAAAGGGTTTGGGCAAATTTTAAAGAGATCAAGAGATATTAAAATAATTAATATTTTTAATTGAGTCTCTAAGTCTAAACTTAGGGAAAATAAAATATTAATGTGTATTAATATGAATATGTGTTAGAATGGTCCAAAAGACATGGATCAACCTAGATCTAATCTTAGTCGTTGATTAGGGACTTAATCTCGGCTGTTGATATGTCAACAGAAAAAGTATAAGAGGAGGCTTGAGGGTCACTTGGAGAACATACACCAAAGTGATCAGTCATTCTATTCTCTAGAGCGGGGTTTGTTAAGAGAGATAGAATCAGTGATTGGAGAGAAGCTGAGGGCCATTGAGTACAGAGAAACAGACAAACAGAGACAGTGCCGGGAGAGCAGCAGAGCATCCAGAGAGAGAGACACAGAAGCAGCCAGTGCTCACGCAGAGCCACGCAGAGGTAGCTAAGTGCTGCGCAAAGCACCAGAGGGGCCAGCATAACTGATGCAGGGCCTCCTAGGGCTAACGCAAGCCAAGAGAGGTTGACGCAAAGCCAACGCTGGGCTAGGATAGGTTGAGGCAGTCAAGATTGGGCAGACGTTGGGGTTTCTAGGGCAGATTGGTGCTGAGTAGCTATCGGAAGGTTTATCCAGGGTTTCAGCAAGTAGATTTGTTAGAAAGTGAGAGGTATTACTGCCAAGGAAATTCTCTGCTGGGTAGGCTAGTTTTGGCACTCAAATTGTACTATGATATTGCTTAATAAGAAAACCCTCAGATAGCTACACCGGTTTTCCCACATTAGGTTTTTTCGAGGACATTAGTCCAAAAATAATGGTGTCATATGGTGTGTTTGTTCTTGTTTCTTTTAGTTGTTGATCTGTAATATGTTGAGCATGCACTAATGTTTATTTTCAGTATTTACATTGTAAATAACTTCTTAAGGAAAATAACAAGTAGGTGGGAATAAATCAGATAAAATGCATGGAGGGTTTCTAACTAAGTAAACTTAGAAACTTCAACATGGTATCAGAGTGTGATTGCAGATCACAGGAGGACTACAAGACATCACCCGAGCGGAGCAATAGCAACAAAAAACAGTTGTCCCGAGGTGACAAAAGCTATTTCTAGCAACGTAGAAGCCAAGGAGTTTGACACAGAGACAACCAAGGCCATGCAGAGGAAGACGGGAGCTGCACAAAGCCTAAGAGAGGCCAGCGTCGCTGACACATAGGGTCAAAGGGCTGACGCAGAACTTCCCAGGGCTGACACAGACCCATCTGGGGTGACGCAGGGCCAGCGTGAGGCAGAGAGGGGCTGACATAATTCATAGAGACGCAGTTGTTGGGGTCTAGAAGGATGCAGGAATATTGCAAAGTGGAGCTGGTGAGGTATTATAGTCAAAACAATACCTGACAGAGTAGGGCTAGAGGAGTTGTTACCAAGGGTTTCTAGCCAAGGAACTTGGAT
>APFE030062682.1:0-16909 GCA_000404065.3 Pinus taeda
AATAGAGCAGAGCTCGATTACAAAACAAGACACAATACTCCTCGCAGGGAGTCTCTATCCTTTATATATGACTCATACATGCAATACCATGGGCCAATACCGTGGGTTTTATTAATACCGTCTATCTAATACTACCGCCCATTTGCAACTAACTGTGGTCCCCTCATTAATTGCGGGTTAACCACTTACAAATATTAATATGGGCTTTATTGACTCTTGACTATGACATGATCCCATGACATGAATAAGGGGGTTAGGGTGGGACCCTAACACATTTCTTTGTTTCCACTTAATGAAAGAAGGACACCCCACATTGAGTAGGACTCGAAGATGTACCCCACATTGGTTGAACTCCATAATCAAATTGTTTGTGTGCCTTTGATCTCATGGTTTCTTTATGATTTCTGCTTATTTTTCATGTGTTAAGTTATTTTTTTGATATGCTCTTTATATGCATTTATGTATGCATCCTTGAAGTTAAAAGATCTATATCACTAACAATTCTGTTTTTGAGCTTCAAATACCTAAGAAAAATTCTTCTTATAAACTTGAACATAGTTTCTATTCAACACAAACAAAACATTGTTTGACAATATCCTTGTAGAACACACATAACTTCTCATTGCATTTTGAATATATTATTTCTTACCATGATTTAATACACGCTAAAATCCTTTATTTCCAAGAAACAAAAAAATTCACATCCACCAAATGCAATGCCTTTGAAATAATATGAATACATGCACCTATTGCACTTAAATGGAATTCTCACATACTCCACAAAAAGTATTGCAATTGACAATGAATTTACCTATAGAAAAAACCATACTAAATCAACAAATTCCACTTTTCATTTTCAAGGAAATGCCATCAGACTCACAAATGTCTATTGTAAATGATATATAACAATTAAAGAAGACATTCAATTCATTGACTACATTTTAGATCACATACTAAGAAAATATCCAATTGTAGCTATTGGTGACTTCAACTCAAACATGTTATAGAATAGCCATCAACAAAAACATTATTGCTATTTATAAAGAATAATGACTTCAATTTCCATTCAACAACACCAACGAATGATTATGGCTCCATGCGGGACCACTTTTGGAAAAATATCCCTATTATTAGAGTTTATTTCCATGTCTTCGATGCCTATTGGACATACCATCATATTTTTTCCTTATCATAAGTTCATTATTCACTTGAGCGAGTATTCCAATTTCGATGTCCCTTGATCCAAATGTTCAATAATCACAATTGTTATCATATTTTCAAATATTCATCCTAGACATTGATGCATTTGCATCAATTTAGTATTAGCTCCTATTTCTACTCTATTAAAAAATTTATTTCCCAAAGAATATATATTATTACAACAAATAGTGAGAAACATATGTTCCATCAATATAGATCTCATTACTATCCTAGATACAATATACCTATTTTTCTTTTATAAATATGACTAATTCTATTATATAACAAAAAATAGTACATGGAGGCACTGGCCTCTGCAGATCGTGTCTCAGATTATGCCATGTTTAACAAACAATAACTGAAAATGACTGCCCGCATCGGGGAAACCAATCCAAAACTAGAGGAGTATGCTACCCATGTAGGGGAACCAGCTTGTAAAACCATAGTGGAATAGTTTTTTGAAAAAAACATAAAAATGACAACAATTACAAAAAGAAACAGTAAAAAAGACCCCTAAGTTTGGTGAGTGGGAGCTGAAATCCTAAAGTAAACTTTAGCTAGTTAGGTGTAATTAGGTGGATGAGGTTCTTCCATAATTAGACACCTATAAGCCTCCATGTCATAATCCTCGTGCTATTATTCTCTCGCCGTTGCTTCCATATTCATGTAGCTACATGGAATATTGTGTCCCTAAGCTATGCATGTCTAGTCCAGAGCTTCATCATGGGTTTTGCATGTCCCAGAGCAGCCACCTTAAGTTTTCCTTCTGCTAGTGTTGGTGCTCTCTTGAATCTTGTGAGCTGGGACGTGAGAGATTTGAGGCTCTTCTCTAAAATCAACTAAAATGGTTGCAATTTTACAAGGGTGTTCCATCGTGCAATGAAACTAGAAGTCGGTAGAGTGGCTGGGTTGTAACGTCGGGCCAGACACAACATGAGGCTAAGCAGCATCTTTAACATGCCTAGGGCTGGCCATTTGATCACGCCCAACATGCCCCCTACCATTGAGTGTGGCTAGATAGCGACCCATGAAATGAGCAGTCGTCAAAGGGGAGGAGGAATCCTAAGGGGCAGAGTGGGTGAATTTCTCTTCCTCTACTACTTCCTCTTCTACAGCGCATCGTGTGCTGCAAACAAGGCATATTTGCCTGGTCGAAATTGGGTCGAAGAGGACTAGGAGGTGTAGAGCGAGGGATAGAATAGCTTGTGGGAGCAGGGGAATCAAGAATTCATGGATCATCATCACGATTCAATGCCAAAGCACCAATTCGAAAGCAGCAAAGAAGATTATTCAAGAAGTGGGCACCTTCAAAAATTTAAATACAACAAAGAATCTAGCAACGTGTCCTCGTTGTCATGTGCGAGCTTGGCTCTGCAGCAGTAGGGAGATAGTCACAGTTCAAAGGAGACAGAACGGGGGGAGGATGGTCTGAAATCACCATCTTATGAATCAGAATGGGGTTTCCTCAGCCCGCACAAAGCATTAAAACACCATTATTTTTGGCAACAAGCTTCTGGGTGGAACCGTGGGTGGCCATGTGGCCGTGCCACTTGCTAGTCCAGATTTAATGCGCTGTACAATGCTATTAAACACTAACATCCGGAAGTTCTCCATATTTTTGCACCAGATCAGTGCATTCCTGTAAATGAGAGATGTCATTTAAGATGTCAAGTGAGCCAATGTTTAGAAATCGTTCACTATCCACCCTCAAATTTGCCAAGAGATCCGCCACTTTATTACCTTCCCTTTTGACATGTTGGAATGTGATTGCTCTGTTGGTTAAGAGCCAGTTTTCTATGAGCTCTAAACGAGCCGCTAAAATCCAACCGCTAGCTACTTTGTGGGTAGGTGTTCCTTGGAGTAGTTGATTGGAAATCTTGATAAGGATTTGGGAGCTGCCTTCAATTATAATAGGAAAAAAACCATGTTGCTAAGCTAAGCATAGTCCCTGCCACAGTCCTTCTAGTTCAGCTGAATTGCCAGTGTGCCAACCTATTGATCCAAAGAAGAGAAAGAGTGCTTTGCCTCCATGATCCCTGAGGATGCCTCCATAGCTTGCCATGTCGGGGTTGCCTTTGTAGGCTCCATCAAAGTTTAATTGTATCATTCCTTGGGTAAGAGGCCTCCATTTACTTGGAGATCTGGAATTTTGTGAGGGGTTGCTAGAGTGCTCATCAATTTGGGTAATTCGAAGATGCCAATTCTCCCATATGTTCTTCTCCTGAGGTAGGGTAGGAAAGTCATCTTCATGCCATTTTTGAAGAGCCAAGGTTTCCTGAAGGTTGTTGCAGAAATTACTCCATATGTTTTCTACAGGAGTGCATTGATTCTTAAAAATGAGTCTGCTTCTTTCTTTCCATTTAGTCCAGACGAGTAGGTATGGAATAATTTTCCATAGGGACTTTAGCAACATGCTCTTGTAAGGATTGATTATCTAATTACGGATGGTGTTTGTAATATCCTTTGTTACTCTACCCCTTTTTTTACATCTAAAGTCAAATTTTGCCCATAGATTATTGGCAAGGTGGCAAGTGTCCATAAGATGTTATATTGTGTCTTCCCGTTGGTTGCAATTGTGGCATCTTGAGGGCTTATGGAAGCCTTTTTTCCCTATATTGTCCTAGGTGTGTATCTTTTTTTGACATAGCAACCAAAGAAATGTCGAGATAACTTGGGCCAAATAATCGAGGACCAGATTTTGTCCCACATAGGGTCTTTTACATCCTGATTGCCAATCAAAAGGTTGTACACTTACCTTGTGGTAAAAATCCCACGTGGTGTATACCCCCATATCATAATATCCTTCTTTTGTGAGAATCTAATTCCTCTATTCATGAGTTCTGTGTCAATCTCATTGTGGATTTGCTCTCTTCCTTGTCTGATGATTTGTGCCGCTTTTAGCCATTGTCTGTATTCGTGATTAAGGGCTGGAAATCCAATGTTGATTGGATTTTTTCCTTCTCTTGGGGTGCTAGATCATCTGTATGTGGAGGTTTTAACAAATTGTTGAGTCGCGGTCTTTGCTGCCAAGAGTCAACCCAAAAACGAGCATTACTACCATCTCTAATTTCTGAGAAATTTTGCTTCTATATCATGTTGTTGTGTTGTCTTGCTACATTACATATTAAGGAGCACTTTTTAGTAGGCAGAAGTCTAAGTAAATCATTTGGAAATCTGTTATTTCCATATTTGGCAGTCCAAAGTGTAGCTCACTATGTCTGTGGAGTTGAGAGCCATTTCCACCATATCCTTGCTCCCATAACAACATTTCTATGTTGAGGATCTCGGAGACCCACACCTCCATATTCTCTACGAAGGAAAACTGTTGTCCATTTGACAAATGCCCATTTTCTATTTTGGCCTAAGGATCCCCATAGAAAGTTACATTGTAAATTTTTTATTCTCTTAATTACCCATTTTGGTGCCGCTAAACAGAGATAAGATATAGAGGCATCGATTGTAAAACAGCGTTAACGAGCACTAGATGACTAGCCTATTAACAACTCTAAAGGTTCGGGAAGAAAGGCGTGCTTCAAGCTTCTCAAGGAGAAAATGTGAAGAGGCATGTTTAAGAGCTGAGTTGGTCAACGGGTCACCGAAATACTTTGATGGTAGGGAGGCTTTATGGAATTCGAGGATGCAAGTTATAGAGGATTGAGTGGAGGGGGGAGTGTGAAGAAAGAAAATTTGGGATTTTTTATTGTTGATGCTGGCTCCAGATGCTTCCGAATATTCATCAAGAAGGGATTTAAATATTAATGCTTCTTGAACTGAGGGGTGCCCAAACAACATGTTGTCATCCACAAATTGTTGATGTGTGCTGGCTGAGGAGTCATGGAGTGAGATGCCTCTGAGCTGCTGAGTCTAAAGAGTGTTCTTTATTGAACGTCCTAGGCCTTCAACCATTAACACAAAAAGAAGGGGAGAGAGGGGGTCTCCTTAATGAATGCCTCTAGAGGGGTGGAAAGGATGTGAGGGAATGCCATTCACTAAAATGGAGAAAAAAGTAGAGGAGACAAGATTCATTACCCACCTGACCCAGGGAGGAGAGAAACCAAAAGCAGTAAACACTCTTTTTATGTAGATCCAACTTAATTTGTTAAAAGATTTTGAGAGATCAATTTAGAGAAGCATTCCTGCCTTTTTGTTGTGCTTTAATGAATGAATGATCTCATGTGTGAGGATGATGCTATTAATGATTTTTCATCCTTCTACGTATCCTGATTGTTGTCGCAATATTAGCAATAGAAGCAACGATTTCAAAGGGCAAGAAATGACTTTGGAGATGACTTTGTAGATAAAATTGCAGAGAGCTATTGGCCTGAATTTGTCTGGAGTTATAGAATTCTCTTCATTAGGAATGAGTGCAATAAAGTTAGCGTTTAAAGATGGAAGCAACCAATTCAAAGTTCTATATTCTTCCACACCCTACCAAATGTCCACTTTGATGAGATCCTAGAATTTATGAAAGAAGTTGGAGGTAAATCCATATGGTCCAGGAGCTTTCCTCTCTTTGAGTTGATTCAACTTCCTGTAGACTAATCGGTCGAAGGAGTAATTGATTATGTTCTTCCATGAAGATTTTAGGGATATGCTGGAGAATCCTTTCTATAGTTGGTTGTCTATTGATTTGTGGTTCTTGATGAACGTTTTTGAAATGTTCGAGTAGCTCTCTTTCAATATCATTTTGTTCTTCCAGCCTTTCTCCCTGTTGACCCTAAATTTGTGTGATGTTGTGCATTATTCTCTTTATGGTGGTGCGGTGAAAGAATTTCGTATTGCGCTCTCCCTTTTTTAACCATTTTACTCTGGATTTATGCTTACAGAGGATCTCCTCTTTCTTTCTTCTTTCATCCAATTGGTTCTAAAGCTTTTGTTCCCTTTTTATCGGTGCTTCTGTCGTTCCTTCATTAATTATTTTCTGCTAAAGTTCCATCATTTCTTATGCTAGAGCTCATTGGGCTTGAAAGATATTTCTAAAGGTTGTTTGATTCCATTGCTTGATATCTATTTTGAGATATTTGAGTCGTTTTTGAAGTTGACACATTTTTTATCCTTCTCGGGGAATGAAAATTTTTCAAACTAAGAGGACGAGAGTACTGAATTTTGAGTGGGTAAGCCAATATGCTTCAAAACAAAAGGGTCTCCTTGTGGAGTTTCCAGGTCTTTGCCATTACAAAGATATGGGCCAATGATCTAACCCAGAAAGAGGCAAGATTGAGGTAGTAAAGTCTCCTCCTAAATGAATTGCATTGTTAGATAAAAAGAAACGATCCAACCGTGAGGCTATTTGCTGTGAGCCTGACCTTTTATTGTTTCAAGTGTACATTCCATTGTTAGAAGGTAGATCAATGAGCCCAATACAATATACCTATTAACAATAAGAATAATGTTCATTGTATTGGCAATAGGAAAATAATTGTTTTCATAATGTTCTTGGTTGATTAGTATATGCCTTTATTTCTTTACAATTTTTTTGAACATTTATCTACACTAGTAATCACAAAAAATATTTATCATATAGTTATGAGTGAATCCATTTAAATATTTATGTGAGATTTATCCTCACTAGAAAATCATATATAGAAAGACATGCATCACAGCTAGACATGAGCTCTCTTTGTGGTCATGTCACCTTCCTTCTAAGTAGTTCTCCAAAGATAAATGTAATGCATATTTCTTAGTAGTTATAGAATTAATTGAAAATATCCTTTTTAAATATAAATTTAAATAATTGTCTAGATATGACTCTGAGTATATATCTAAATTTCGCATTAAATTATCCTACACTTGAACCATATTTCCATTGAAATTACAAGAGCAAGTTTTAGAAACTCATGTATATAACATTAATAAAAGGCCAAACAAAGAAATTATAAATAGGTGGGTAGCTATTATAATTTTGAGCTTTATTACTAGCCATTAAAAACTTCATGTTAAGGAATGTATGATTTTGTTAGCAACTTTCTTGTCGGTTATTCAACATTGAGAACATTGTAAGTTGGTGGCTTTTTATTTCATTTAGATTTCTTACTCGCTCAAATTCTACATTCCAGTACTGATTGTCACATAATATCTTCTCGAGAACCTTGTCCTAAACAATTATGAAAGAGGAGGACAGGTAAGTGGAAGTAGCCCTTGTATACAAACTAAGGTTTTCACAATCAATTTTTTGTATACCAAAATTTTCAAACATATCATTTTATTGAATACCTTTAGATCTAGATGTTTACATTTCATTATGGAAGAAGTTTCTTATGATATTCTCTTTTTGAATTATTGAATCTCTCAAACGTGATGTGTTTTGTAAATATCATGGGATGCCAAAGCTCTGGAATTTGAAAAAATATTGTTATCCTCGTAATATAATTACTATATTTACATGATTTATTTCTTCAAGTGCTTCATATCTCCAAGATTGTTATTTCTAGTGAGCTTTCACAACACATCAATAGCAGCAACAATGTTGAAGTCTGCTTCTACCCTATTAGGTAGAAGCAACGCAAAAGTGTGCAACCTACAACATTTAGTGGTTCAAAATGTTTATAGTTATAGTTTCTAGACTATATGTCACTATGCATCTTGATGCTCAAAAATGTTGTTTGCTTTCTCTAATCATGTATCATATACAACTTCCATCAATTTATGTTTCAATTAATGAAGAGTGGGGTGGGTGACACCTTTGTGAATTATTGCTTCTTGTTGGCTCTTTAATATTAACTATTGTGTCTATATCAATTTGTACATTATACTTTAAATTTTATTTTTTTTCAAAATCGTATGTTATATACATCTTCCCATCATTTTTTTTGGATTGTTGAAGGGTTGCATGGGTGCTCTCTCTTTCAATGGCTACTTTTTGTTGCCTCTTTGATTGCAATAGGTTTGCATGGTTAGTTTTTACCTTTCTTAATTAATATAGTTGTATGTAGTTTGAAGCTAAAAGGATTGTACCAAGGGAGAAACAACAAAATGTTAAAAGATATGTTATATCACATGAAATAAGACAAAGAATAATTTTGTTGGTGGGATAGTACCCACTCATAGAATTACATAGGGTATTGAAATTGTTTCTTATGTTGTTACTCCTATACCTACTCCATATTGAAATGCTTTTATTTCCATAACTCACTATGGAATGTCTTCTGGATCGTTAGGATATGCAGTAATAGGAGCAAGTTCTTGGGGTTATCTAGCTCCTTCAAGATAGCTTGTTGAAGTTGCTTCTATCTATGGATATGAAAACAATGATGTTGGATATGGAAACAAAAGTGACACCCATTATATGTAAGAAAGCAATGGATATGGACCTCCTTTTATTGGAGTTAGTGCAAGAAGATATTGAAGAGCATATCAACATACACATGGTAGTGTTGGCTATGGAATCTCATAGAAATTTCCCATATTTAAATGCTTTTGTAGCACCATGTGATCTAAAGCAGGAGGGTGTGGTAAAGGGAAGATTGGTACAATTGTAGGGTTGTGTGTATTCATGGACCTAGTTATTTGTAATTAAAGTATATTGATTTTCACCAAAATAATATGAAAAGGAAATATTTGGAATTATTATTATACTCTTGTATCTCCCTTAAAAATGTTTTTGTAGCTCTAGACAATAGCTTTATAGGTGATATCTTCAAGAGATGATTTTACTAGAATTGGCAAGCCATTTGATGTGGCTCTTCTTTTGCAACCATTCATGTTGTATGAAATATTGGATTACATTTTAGGAGAGTAGCGAGATTAGTAGGGATTCATAATGTTAGAATCCTATGTTATAGTAGTAAATTTCAAGCTTGGTATTTTAATTTGGACAATTTATAGCTACGCCAAACCTTGTCAAATCATTTTCGCATACAAAGGTGTAAAAACCTATTGTGTTTCTTCCTTGCCTTCTGCTTTCTTACTACGCTTTCATAGAATCTATGGTTTCTTGCACCTCAATGACCTCTAGGTTATAAAAGCTTTTTTTTCTTGTTCGTTTTCTATTTAATACCTCAAATTTCATCTCAAAATGTTCAATAGGGTGCTCATCTAGTCATTTTAATAGCTATACCTTCACTACTACGCTTTTTTGTTGTGCTACTTGCAAAAATATGAGATATGAGGAAAATTAATGATTTTGCAGTTCTCTTCATAATTGGAGTTCGAAAGAGGGTTCATGAGGTTTTAAGCATCATTTACCAACTATTTGTCTCAATCAGATATTTCATCACTTGTTCAAATACATGCTTCTTGTTTCACTTTTGAAATAGGTATTTAATGATCCATGGGTTGTCTTCTACATGTTTGAAACATTCAAAAGTACAGGAGATGGTCATAAGTATTCAATGTATGAACTTGTTGTGTTTTGGCTACAGGGGATTCATTGTGCTTTTTATTGTTTAAGAAATTAACTTCAAAACTCATTTATGAACGAATGGAGATGAATATTGAAAAAGGAAAAGTGTTATTGTAAAAAACAAGCTAATTAACAAAAATATCCTTTAAATTTGTAGTTGGTGTCATATATTGGAAGCTACAAATGAACCTTTACAACCTATTTTTCAGATTCTGTCATTTCACGTTTTAGTAATGATTTTTGTTTGTGGATTCCAAGACACAGAAAATTATAGAAAATTAAGACTGGTTTTTCTCAATAAGAAGATAATATACAAAAACTTCTCTTGCTTTTAACACAAACGTTACAGTTTCAGAATTAGAAGCGCTACTTTGTGACTCATTTTCGTTAATTTTCCAAGCAATATTTGTTGACGCGGTTCTGGAATTTTTTTAAATTTGACTTGGTAGACCTTCGACTTGGCATAGTTGAATCCATATTTTTGTATCAAATCCCACTTGGTTGGTTGTGTGATAAATAAAATTAAAAGTAACCAGGCAGTGTAGAGCTAGATTTCTTATTGCATCCAAACTAGTAGATGAGGTTGATCTTGGTGTTGTGCCCTTGGACATATATGGTATTGTATTAGGGAGTTGTTATTTGTATTACTGATTTTTTATTTCTTTTCTACATGAAAAGGGTATCATCTTATGAAACATGAGCTAGAATATATTGTTTGAACTCATTTCACCAAAATAAGTGTTCTTCTTGTAAGTGCATGTGAGATGTAGAGATTGATTAATTCCATCAGAGATTGCATGCTCATGGTTGTGAGAGAAAATGTTGTCAAGACATGTGAAACTTTCTAAGGTTGTGATCCCACTCATAAAAATGAATTGTATGAAATTATTTCTAACTATCATTGGATTTTTCAGGAATCAAGTGGGTTTCCTTCAAAAAGTAAGATCCAGCATGAAATTCACTTGTAGCAGGATGCTCCTTTATACAAAATTGGTATGTACAGGTTGTCATCTATCAAGGTGGAGGATATAAAGAAGAAGGTACAACAATTGTTGAACCAAGGGTTCATAAGACCAATTTCTTCTCCATGTGGGTCACCTATCATGTTGCTACTGAAGAACGATGGCACATGGATGATGTGCATAGACTAAATGGCACTCAACAAAATAACAGTGAAGAATTCGTACAGTCTCCCTCACATTGATGATTTCTTGGATCAATTGAAAAATGTTATCTAATTCACAAAACTGGACTTGCGCAGTGCTTACCATGAGGTGAATATTGCAGAACAATATTAATGGAAGGCTACATTCAAGATGAAATAGGGGTTGTTTTTGTGGTGAAGAAAAATTACATGTAACGAGACTGTTTAGAGTTAGATTTGTTATTGCATCCATACTAGTAAATGAGGTTGATGTTGTTGTTGTACCATTGGATATTTATGGTATTGTATTAGGATTTCCTTATTTCTATGACAGGAAAGCAATTTTGTTTTTACATGAAAAAAATTATCATCTCATGAAAAATGAGGTGGAATACATTGTTAGATATCATCACGCCAAAATTAGTGTTAGTCTTGTAAGTGCAGGTCAGATGTAGAGATTGATTAATTCTAGCAAAGGCTACATTCTCATTGTTGTGGGAGAAAACGATGCCGAGAAATCTAAATATTTCAAAGCTTGAGCTCCAACTCATAAAAATGAATCATGTGAAATTATTTCTAACTATGATGGTATTTTTGAGGAACCAAATGGGTTTCCCGCAAAGCATCAGATCCAACATGACATTCACTTGCACTAGGATGCTTCTTTACCCAACTAGGTATGTAAATGTTCTCATATATCAATATGGACGAGATGAAGAATAAGGTACTAGAATTCTTGAAATAAAGGGTCATAAGACCAAGTGCTTGTCGATGCGGGTCACCCATCATGTTGTTGTCAAAGAAGGATGAACCATGGATGATGTGCATAGACTAAACGACACTGAACAAAATAACAGTGAAGAATCACTACCCTCTCTGTGACATTGATGATTTGTTAGGTCAATTGAAAATTATTAGTTCTTGCCATCAGATCATGTTTGCAGAACAATATTAAAGGAAACCTAAATTCAAGATGAAATATGGGTTCTTTGAATGGTTGGTGATTCAATTCGGACTATGCAATGCTCCGACCACATCCATGAGGATGACTAATTATATTTTTAGGCCTTTTGTTGATGATTGTCTGCTTGTGGATGTTGATGACAATATTGTTTAAAATAGGACATTAAATTATCATTTGTGTCATCTTAAAAAAGTGATCTATGTTTTGTAAAAAGAAAAATTGTATGTCAAAATGTCGAAGTATGAATTTAGTAAGACCTCTTAATTTTATGTAGGTCGCATTGTTGGAGGTGGACAATTGAAGATAGTTCCTTCTAAAATTGATGTGATTGGGAAGTATAATAAATCCACCAATTTTAAAGAGGTTCATAGGTTTTTTTGTGCAGTAAAATACTGGAGAAGGTTCATTTCATCTTCTCTATCATTGCACCACCCTTACATGCATTGGTGAGTGTGAAGAAAACCTCTCATTAGGGAGGAAAGAAGTAGAAATCCTTTCATGCACGGAAAGAGAAGATCAACTTCAGAACCATTTTTGCCTTTTCTCACCTCCAACAACATTTTGAGATTGATATAGATGAAAGTGGATACACCATGTGAGTCATATTGATGCAACAAAGGAAATTTGTATGTTACAACTCAAAGAGATTTTCCCAACCTATTGTGAAATATCCCACATACAACGAGGAGTTGTATACCTTGGTTCAAAGCATGAATACGTGGAAGCACTATTCGATTGATAAGGAGAACATCATTCAAACAGATCACTAACCGTTGCAGTATCTCCATTTTAGATAAATATTGAACAAACACGTCATTTCAGATCGATGGGATTCCTTTAGTAATTTCACTTGGTAATAAAATACAAGAAATGCACCATCAACAATGTGGAAGATATGTCTCTCGCCCTCCTATTTCTACATCTATATTTTTGCAAAATTCCTCCTTATCTTTTCAAAGCTATTTTCAGAAATATGTTTTTGACAATGATTTTAAGGATATTTATGCAAATCTAATTCATGGATCACAGTGGATAATTACCATTTGCGGAGAAATTTATTTTATCACCTTGGCAAACTTTGTATCCCGGACAATGAATGAATACATGTAATCTTGGAGGCACATACCTCCCTTGTGTTAGGTCATTTTGGTGTATGGAAAACTTTGTGTCATTTGCAGTTATGTTATTGGCCTCACACGAAAAATGTTGTGAATCGATGTGTAAAGGGATGTGTGTTGTGTTCAATTAGCAAGCACACTAATAGAAAATTTAGGCTCTACACACCACTATGTTCTGATTCATCCATTTGAAAGTTTTTCAATGGATTTTGTAGGCACTATTCCTTTTCCTAGGATAGGTCAAGACTATCTCTATGTCGTGGTGGATCAATTTAGAAAAATGTTTGAATTAATGCCTTCTAAAAGGTAGGCCATTCCAGAGAAGACTACTCATCTCTTCTTCCCATTTGTATGTGTCCACTTTGGGCTATCTACGTCCATTATGTTTGATTGAGGCTGCCACTTTCCTTAAGAGTTTGGGACAGGTTAATGGAGAATTATGGACACCAAGTTGAAGAGGTGCATGAAATTTCATGTGTAAGTTGACATAAAAACATAGGTTTTCAACTGAACATTGATACACTTACTACAAGGCTTTTGTGGCAAGCATCCCAATTTGTGAGATGAGAAAATTCCTTATGTACATCATGCATACAACTCGGTAGTGCATTCATCCATTGAGGGGTTACCATTCGATACATGCTTTGCCTATTTTTGAAAGCATCCCTTAGACACGGTATTTGGGAGAGACTAAGATTCTAGTCGGAAATATGACCGAGACAAAGCATGGAAGTTCATTCAGTGAATTCAAGCTCAATACAAAGACTGACATGAATACACCGAGTCGATCACCAATTCCACATTGGAGACAAAGTGTGGTTTGACATCAGCAAAGTCAATATGAAATGGGAAGGAAAGAAGTTGAGACAAATCTTATATGGCCCATTCACCATATTAGAGAAGAATGCAGATAATGCTTTTCATCTCGATTTTTCAGCATACATGGAGATGTACTAAGTGGTGAATATTGATAACTTGAATCTTTATGAGCGTCCATTGATAATGGCCACCGAGGAGGTTGGACAGGTTCCTAGAGTGGACAATTTTGCTTATAAATACTTGGAAAAGATTCCAAAGGACATCATTCTCGATATGAAGACCATGACTTCATAATAAGGATTTGTGGAGTACCTTCTTATTGGTTTAAAAGGAATTCATCCAAGTAAGTCTCGATGGATAGAGATGGAGAAAGTGAAGCAACAACTCCCTCACTTGCCAATTGATTGAAAAAGTTTTTGGGAGATAAAAGCTCATTAGCGGGGAGGAAATATCCAAGTGGATTTGAAAATAGAAATGGCCTTGAAAATAGCTCAAGAATAAAAGTCATGAGGTGGATTCTAAACTAGTACCATATCATAGTGCTCCTCCCATTAATTCTAATAGTGCAAATGACACTTAAATCTGATTTTGTATGATATATTTTTAGCTGGTTAAAATTTTGGTCAAACTTGGCCAAGTGGGAGTCACCAACAAGGCAACAATCTGGAAGATTCTTAGTGCATGGAAAACGAGAGTGGGAGAAGGTGAATTTTTCACCTACTTAACTCATGTAGTAACCCTTAATTTATAGCCCAAAAATTTCGACTATATGGTGCAATAAAGTAAAAACTAATAATATTTTTCATGTGGTACATAGACAACCCCACCACCCCCAACGACCCTACGAAATTGATAAGTTTATGCTGAATATATGCTTCAATTAAATTATGGTGAGGAGAATAGTGGTGAAACTGCCTCACCCATGTGTAATACAATGCAGACACATGGCGAGTGGACAACGAGGTTCAAACTTGACTAGCCCATGTGGCCCTACCCCCAACAAGCAGCCCCAAATTATAATGAAATGCGGATATAAATAAAACATTGTCATATTTTATTAAACCAAAACACCAAATATTACATGTCACCAACCTTATAACTTATTTATCAAAACAACAATATGTCATATGAGGAGTAGCACGCATTTTAACCTTATCCTCGCTCAGCCTAAATGACTCCACCACCAATGGTCCATGGATAATTCTTTGGTGGCTCCACCCATCACTTGTATTTAAACGTGTTTTCCCCATTCGAGTGCACACCAGTGGAGGAGCATGTAGGTTCCGTGCATGGAACCCTTATCCACGAGAAGTAGTGGAACCATGAGCTAGGGATATATTTAGATGTTGACAAGATCCCTTAGAGGGCCAGAGGTGCTAATGTTAGAATTTGACAAGTTTAGTGTCATTTGTTTTGATGTTTTCACAAAAGGAATCCTACAGTTGAGTCGTCTCCCATTTTAGGGAATCATTCTAATTGGGAGTATAACGGTCATTTTTGTAAAGTTGATTGTAATTTATTTCATTGCTACCACTTAATTAAAGAAGACCTCCTCACTTTGAGGAGGACTCAAAGAACATAGCCCACATTGGGTGAGCTTTGCAATAAATTTATTTTTGTGCCTTTGATCCCGTGGTTTCTTTATGATTTCCACTTCTTTTACATGTGTTATGCTATTTGGCTAATATGCCCTTTTATATGCAATTATGTATGCATCATTGGAGTTGAAAGATTTAAATCACTAACAAACTTGCTTTTGAGATTCAAATACCTAAGAAAAAGGCTTCTTATAAACCTGAATATAGTTTATATTCAACATAGACAAAACATTGTTTCACAATATGCATGTAAAACACACATAACTAACTTCTCATTTCATTTTGAGAATATTATTTCTTACCATGATCTAATGAATGCTAAAATCCTTTATTTCCAAGCAACAAAAACAATTTCACATCCATCTAATCAAAAGCTTGTAAAATAATATGACTACATGCATCTTTTGATCTTAAACAAAATTATCACATATTGCAAAAAAATTATTTCAATCGACAATCTATTAACCTATATATAAAACCATATTAAATCAACAATTTCCAAGATTCATTTTCAAAAAAATGCCATCTCACGCAGAAATGTTTATTTTAAACTAAATGCAACAATTAAAAAAAACATTCAATTCATTAAATACATTTTAGATCAAGTACCAAAAAAGACATCCATCCAAATGCAATGGTTGGTGAATTCAACTCGAACATGTTACATAATAACCATCAACAAAAGACTTAACTTATTTCTATTTATAAAGAATAATAACTTCAATTTCCATACAATAACGTAACCAAATGATAATGGCTCCATGAATGAGCACTTTTGGATAAACCTCCCTACTATTGGTGTTTTCTTCCATGTCTTCAATGCCTATCAGACATACCATCATAATTTTTTTCCTATCATAACTTTCATATTATCATATTTTTTTCTTATCATAACTTTCATATTCTCTTGAGCGAGTATGCCAATTTCGATGTGCCTCGATCCAAATGTTCAATCATCATAATTGTACTTAATATTAACTCCTATTTCTACTCAATTAAAAAATTTATTTCGCAAAGAATAGTTGTTGTAATATTATTATTACAACAACTAGTAAGAAAGAGATGTTCCATCAATATTTAACATAGGTGGAGTGTATCCTAGATACAATATACCTATTAAAAATAAGAATAATGTTCATCCTTTTGGTAATATGAAAATAATTGTTTTCATAATGTTCTTGGTTCATGGGTAAATGCCTTTATTTCGTTACAATTTTTTTATTATCAATTATGCTGCGCTCGTAATAACAAAAAAAGGTTTATCATACAGTGATGAGAGAATCCATTTAAAATCATATATAGCTATACATGCATCATAGCTGCACATGAGTTCTCTTTGTGATCTTATCGCCTTTTATTTTAAATAGTTGTCGAAAGATAAATAAATGTAATTCATATTTCTTAGTAGTTATAGAGTAATTGGAAATATCATTTTCAACATAAATTTAAACAATTGTATAGATATAACTCCTATTACTATATATTTAAATGCCACATTAAATTATTATACACTTAGAACCATATTTCCACTGAAATTACAGGAACAAGTTGTACAAACTCATGTATATAACATTAATCAAAGGCCAAACAAAGAAATTGTAAATAAGAGGTAGCTATTATAATGTTGAGGTTTATTACTTATGATTTTTTTAGCAATTCTCTGATGTTATTCAACATTGATAACTTTTTAAGTGTGTGCTTTGTTTACTCTCTCAAATTCTACAT
>APFE030062698.1:0-37066 GCA_000404065.3 Pinus taeda
AGTTGTTGAAATGCCTATTATCTAGTGCTTAGTTTGGAATTAGTTCAAACTGCTCCTAGAAGGATGAGCTCGACCCCTAGAGGTGGGGAAAGAGGTTTGAATTTCTATATTATGCCCTCTCCTTCTCATTTTTTTGGTTGGACTCTAGAGGGAGAAGTGCTATTGTATTATTGACTTGTATTTTCTGCAATTTGAGGAAAAAGGAAGGCCAGGGTTTTGCAGACTTCATTGTGGATTCTTGTGGATTATTATGTTGATGGTGTGCTTCCTACTGTTCTTGTAAGTGTGTTTATGTGTTCCATTCCTTAATCTCTTGCTGCTATTTAAACAAAAGAAGTGATAAAGTTTGAATTCATGCATGCCATGCTCAGCTTTCAATTTTGTTTAAATTTTATGTTTTCCACCGTCTAGAGAGGATTCAAATTCATTTTTTGCCCTCTTTAGCTTTTCTCCTTTCCTCCTTGATCATCTCTTTCAACTAAAGGCATCAGCATAGATTCCTACCTTGCCCCAAGGAATCACCTGCAAAAACTGAGCTCAATCCCCGCACCCTGAATTGCACTCCCTCCAATTGCCACCAAAAAAATCCAAAAACTCTAAACCAATCCCCCATATCAGTTTACTAGCCTAAAATCCCTGTTCCTAATTGGTCAACTCATCCTATTGACAAAATCCATCGAGTTTTGACCCGAGAGAGCCTTCTCATACCTCGTAGGGCTAGCTACGAGGTGAAATGGTTTGATGTAGCCTTGAGAGTTTGTCTATCTCAGCCTAGGTGAATTCCAAGCGCTAACATTATCCATGACCAATCAACTTTCTGTTCGAATGGTCCCTGCCAACCATGTCAAACAAAAATAGAAATTTCATATCTAGATGCAACAACATAATCATTTATTCAATATATAAGCACTTATTCAATGAAGTTATGGTTAATAGAACTCCCTTTTAATGCCCATCATTTCCATGGATTCAACTAGCCTAGTTGGTTGTTACCTTGTTCTTATGTGACAGATCTCCAACCATTGTTGTTTTCAACGTACTTCTTATCATATTCATACTTGATATGTAATTTTCAAAAAATTGTGTCCTCCCTATTACCTCAACCCTCTCACTCAAGGGCCACAAACATGTGTATTAATGCATAGTTATAAAATCAATAGGCAATGTAAGAGGAAGCAATAAAAGCAACATCGTAAAGGGAATAAAATTCATAATCACATTCATAAAAGAACTACAATCAAAATAGGATATCCATGCATACTAAATAATGATTAAACAATCGGTCACAAACTTAAAGTTTCTAAAGGCATAACATAAAAAAAAAAAAACAACAAGTATGCCAAAATTTACTCCATGTCCGGAGTCCAACACTCATGGTTTTTTCAATCATCAACCATGCATATACATGTATAACAAAATAAATTTCCCTTCCTTTTCATCATGTGAGGAAAATCTCGCTTTATGTTCTCTTCCCCACAATACCAACATTGGACAATTTTTCTTTCCTTCTTTGTTTCTCAGGGTATTTTCCTTCCATTACCACTTCCCTTCTCTGAGGGTTGAACTTGGAATGTTGACTTCCTACAAGTGTTCTTGTAGTTTATAGTTCCAATTTGTCAATTCTTGTTGTTTCTTATCAAGTTTCTTTATCTCTAGATTGTAGATCCTAAGCTCAGTTTCCAATTTCCTGATTTTAGACTTCAATTCTTCTATTCCTCCCACGTGTTATCGCACACACTCAACAAGTATTTCATAAATTTCCATAAAATACATATATCAGTGGTCCTCTTACCAAGTGAATTCAAACATGTTTCCTTGTAGTTGTAAGATCAGGAATCAATTGGGATGCAACATGGTACACTAACATGCATTAATATTTTAATTTATCCATTCATTAAGAAAAAGGAAATGTGTCCCACAATCCACTATGCATATGTTTTGAATCTTGCAATATGGGTGGGATTTTCTAGCCATAGAGATACATGAACATATTTAGAAATTTTCCCAAAACGTTGCAAGAACTTAAACCTACCTATACATTCAATGGGTTAACAAATAACCATTATGTTATCTTGGTAAATTCCATTTTCCCAGAAGCCACAACCTTGCCATATTATAATGTTGCAGGTCTACAACAATATAACCTAATTTTCAGCACTAGTAAATGTTGGTGTCCCAAATTGCTCTATTTTTACCCCATTTATATAACATTAACCTATGCTTTATCTCGACGTAAACTCTATTTCCTACACTAGTCCAAGATAACTACCTATTCCTGCATATGCTTCGTATCTTACATTAAGATTTCTTAAAATGCTTTATTAATCATTTTTACATATATTTCATGCCTATTAAGTACCTCTTGTAACTTATGTTAATTTCCTAGAAGTAATGCAGAAGCTAAGTGTTAATTATGAGTTAGCATGATCAGTGCAGGCATATTCTTGCACCTCCGACAATGATTGTTCCGATATTTCCATGACCTGAATCTTTCCACGTGGACATTTTGTAATGGCAAGAAACTTAAATGTTTTGTAACTAAATCATTCACTCAAGAAACTATAACAATCATCAGTCAATGATGCGGTAATGATAACCCTTTCCCCTGTAAAATGATGTAAATGAAAATAAATCAAAGAAAAGACCTCCAATCTGAGAACTTAGGCAACAGTAGTCAATGTTCGTTACAGTTGTAGATCTTTCTATCCACACCAAAGCAAATACTAGAAATAACAATTCAATTAGCAGAAAAGGAACAACAACTAATCTATTGAAAAGATCGAACATCAAAGCTTAAGCTACATGAATGAATTAAACAACAATCTTAACCGAAAGGATTGAACAACAATCTTTAACTAATAAAGGAATTGAGTAGCAATCTAATAAAGGAACAACGAATCCAAGTAAACCTATAGAAACTGAACAACAAACTTAATTAAATATAAACACACAACAAATCTAGAGTAATTGAATCAGTAACCTTATTATAGCATACAGGATATTAACCACAGTTATAAAGGAATGACAATTGCAATGATAATGGAACAGTAGTCGAGTGAACAAGAATCACAATTGTAAGTAAACCGTAGCTAAATGAATAACAATACCAATTGGTGAATGAACAACAATATCAATCTGTAAATGAACAGAAATATAAAGCTATAGATCAATAGCTACTGTAAATTAAAAGCAATATCAATCTGTAAATGAACAACAATATCAACTGTAAATGCACAGCAGAATCCGAATCAGATAGTGCAATATTGTTTCAGAAGGAATAGCATAACATTTTTTATTATGAATAATGATTTTGCTATTCCATTGAAATTTCAATATAACAGATCAACTCAATGAAATGTTTAGGAACAAAGGATTATTGAATAAAGCAAATTAAGAGAATGCAAAGGAAATCAATCCACTCACGACTGGAATCAGAAAATAATGATACAATAAGCAAATGATCCACTAGGGCCAGGCCCTTAGGCACCAGGGAAGCACTGTTGCGGTTACTCCAGGATCAGAAGACAGAATAGCAATGAAGTTATATATTAATCATAAAGGCAGAGTTACAGCTATCGCTCTTTAAATAGAGTCGATGATAAAAGTTCAAATTACAACAGTAATTCTACAAATCAACAATAATCTGCCCCTTATGCTACCAACACTATCCCTTTTTATAATGGCCAGGCAGAAGTATCAAAAATGCAGATAAGTCTTGAGGCAGAGATCCCTCAGGATCAAAGGATCCTGAGGGATTCACCATGTCTTTAATCTTCAACTTATTGTTTTTTCCTCTTGCGTTGATACTGCATTTCTTCTTCCTTTTCCTAGTCCATGCATTTTGATCTTGATTTCCTCATCTAGATGCAGTTTCCTGTCAAAGAGACAACTGTTGTTTTTGCTTTGTCTTTTCCCCCGGAATAGTGATTTTCCATTTTCTTCACTTTCTGCATAGAAAAAGACAATAATTAATCATTTTACATTAATCACAAATCTCCTTAATTCTATCATAATCCTTTAACATATTACCATCTTAGAATGTAAAGAAGTTATGATTAAAAGCAAAAGATAAATAAATAGATGATAAATACATACATTTTCCAATGCTCAACACACCCCCCATGCTTACCCTTTTTCATGCCTTCATGAAGACATTGTAATTGACATGCGAGGCAGTTAGGGAATAGGCTGGAGAAGGATTTTCATGCAGTGGTCTAAAACCATGATTTCTAGCTAAGACTTCAAAAATATGCCCTGTTTAGCCTTCAGGAAATTCATATAGGGCTCTATACCCTAGTGCAGGATACCAAATGATTGGACTTTGAAACCTACAGCCTAACCAAGACGGGCCTTCTCTCAAGATGAGGTCACCATAAGTACCCAGGCAACCAACAACTAGCTTAAAATTTTCGTAATTGAAAGGCTCTCTGTCTTGGACATTTCGATTGGAAATCTTGTATCGAAATTTGGCTACTGCTATGCCAAAGTCTTTGATGGCTAGGAAGTATTCTACCCCCTACTGGACAACTGTTGTGTGAATGGGTCCCAATTTCTAGATCACACCTTTCTTTCTCATTAAGCTTCTATGCTTATTCCACAGTTTCAATGGGTTTCTAGGTTCACCCCTTACCCAGAGATCTAACCTATTCTCCTGCTTCTGGAATGTATTATGGGCTTTAAGCCACTTTAACTGATTAACAAAAAAAGAGATAAATGCCTGAAGCTGGATATCACCCACAAAAGGGCCAGGGTTCTCCTTTGTTTCACCATCCAACACAAGATTATGCAAATAAAACTCACATAGAAATCACTGGACTATCACCCCATAATTCTTATAGAAATTTATGAAATCATAGATAGTTTTTAGCTCTATAGGCACCCTTGCCTTGATAACCTTAATTTTCAATTGTAAATACCTTTCCATAAAAAACAAAGCATATTTTTTGGTAGGTGCCCTACATGCTAGAACATCAGTATACAGAGAACATAAGGTATCCATTTGACTCATAACTATGTCTAGTCTACTGGTAACCTTTTTAACTTTTTCCTCTACCTTTCGCCATCTATCGAAGGCCTCGCTCTCCGATGCATTGATGTTCTTTACTTGCTACCCTAACTTTCGATATTTCTCTTGAGGAACAGTTTCCTCTTTGAGATTTTCTATTGTTTTTTGGGCCTGTGTCAAATCCTTTTGAAGTTTCACTATCCTTAGCTCATTGTCCATCGTAACATTTTTTGGCTGGGGATCTACCTAGATCTCCTTATTGCGACATCTAGTTCTTATAGTCTGTGTTTCCTTCTCATGAACTATCCGGTTGGTCATTATGCTAGAGAACAATGCCTTTATTTGGACATCCTTATTACAGACTGGTGTATTTTATGTTTGGGCTTTTGCCTTTGTTATAGTCAAATGCTGTTCGTTGTGGTCTTGGATGATAATGGGTTCGGTTTGAGTCCTTTTGGTATTGTTTTTATAGGGTTTCACCTGGATGGCTGCATGTTTTGCTCCAGGGTTTCTTTTTTATCTTTTCCCCATTTTCAGGACCGTTATTTGTTGTCTGAGTTGTTTAATTACATTTATTAGTCTCTGTTGTTCCTTTCACAACTTTTTGATTTCATTTGTTTTCTTCGAAGGAACAACTGTTTCTTTTCTTGGGCCTGGACTTTGTTCTTCAGGGATTGTACCCTCGCGTTGGCCAATTTCCATGTTTTCTGCTTGGAACACCTCTTCAATGTTCTCATCCTGCTAATCAGATTTCTCAGGGGTGGAAACCATGGGTTGATCTGTTATTTCCCTGGTGGCTTATTTCTTCTACCTCTTCTTCATCATGCATTTCTTCGGATGCACTCCGACTGTGAGCAGAGTGTTCCTGAGATTTTCCTTCTTCTTCCTCCTCATCACTCATCTCCTCATATGCACTCTTACTATGAGCAAAGTGTTCCTGTGATTGTCTTTCCTCTTCTTCCTCATTGTTCATTTCTTCATATGCACTCTTATTGTGAGCAGAGTGCAGCTGTGATGGTCTTGCCTCAATATCAGGGTTGAGTGGGCTGTGGGCTCGATGTATTCCCCCATGTTCACGAAAATTTGGGCCAATTCATATTCTTGTAGAGGGTTTTGTAATGGGCTTTCGTCGGGTTGCTCTGCTTCTTACTCTTCTTCCTAGCCGGAGTGCTCAGTTTCTTCTTCTGGTTCCTCTTCTTCATTTTCTTCTAATTCTTCTTCTTCATTCCCCCCCCTTCAAGTTGAGGAGGTTGCTCATCCTCTGAGTTTTGTATTTCTACTAGCTGGCTACTGTTTTCTTTGGGATTTCCCAACATTCCTCTACTTATCCCTAATTTGACAGATTCTCTTCATTTCTGTGGTCTAACTGATGTTCTAGCAGTGCATTTTCATTTTCGGGCTAGCAAGGCCAATCCCCCATCTATTGAGAAAACCAATTCTTCCCAACTACTCTACTGTTGGGCAAGACTGTAACTGGCTATTAGCTGAATTAAACCGTGATGATTTATTATTGATTCTACATGATGATATTTTCTTATTCTTTAGGCAACATCATGCAATAAAGAATTTAAGTACACAGGAAAATTCACAACACATTTTTGTTTTAATATAGCTAATAGTTTGAGATGGCGTGGTCTTACCACATCTTTTTTGCCATCATAAGTGATGTAGCTTTGCACAATTCTAGCCAATTCTGCCCATGGCTCTCCTAGGGTTGCAGGCATAACTCCTTTTCCTTTGACAATAAGGCTCTGTCCTTTGTCTTGGAAGATGGTTATAGCATCTTGAAATCTCATTTTCTTCAGGGTCCATACTGGTCCAATAGCTGGCAGTCTCGATACTTTAGCAATTATCACGTCTGTTACTAATATTTGCCTCCCCCTCACCATGGAATGATCTTCCTGAAAATTTTGCAGAAATTCAATGGCCACCGTCTCATTAGTCTGTTGTAGTCAGTTAAGGTAGACAATCCATCTTGATCTTATTAAGATTTTGCGTGCAGCATCAAAGACCATTAACACCTGTGGTTCACTGCATGTCGATCCGCCTCCCATCTTTTTTCAAGCTTAGCACACTGTTAAAAAAACACAAAGATGACGATGGAACAACAAGCTGTTCAATCTTTAGCTCACTATTAATTTTTACAACGTAAAATACAGAAATGGCAATGGAACAACAAGCTGTGCATATTAGGAAATACAATACCATTAAGCTTGTTATTCCTTAGTTTTGATGGATTCATAATATCTCCAAATAAGGAGCTGACACATATGCCAGTGCATTATGGTTGTCACCCGCGTCCCCCTGAAATGCGATAGGCCATACTTAGCCGACAAATAAAGGAGCAGCATGATGAACTGCAGTCGTATAGTAAAATAAAGGAACATTGTATAGATCCATGACATGTTTACAAAAACCGGCTGGTAACTGAAATCGAGGCTTATGATGGAAATCACGAATAAATATGGAAATGTCGTGAAATGATGCGAAAAATAGAGGATATGACAACTTGACGTAAGTAAAAGTTCTTATGCAGTCATTATCCACTTTAACCATTATGATTGATTTATAAATGATTTTCATGTGTAAAAGGTTCGAAAGGGTTATATAACATAATATCATTTGAAATCAATATAAAGATAGAAGAAGGGTTTATAATGACTATTGGTGTATAAAAAATATGACCTCAATACCATCAACAGAGCTCTATTGCCCACAAGTGTCCATAACCTTGAAAGAGTTGCTTATTTCACCCTTGGAACCATAATCCTTTGTGTATGTCTAGGAAAGTGCTATGCAATGTCAGAATGGAGGCCATTATGCTGGCTTGGAAACCAGATGAATCACAATAAGGAGTGAAAGGTGGGCAAGCCATCTCGTGATGAGACCTCCTGTTCTAAGGACTTTTTATTTTTCTGATATGCCTCTTGGATCATATCCCTGGTGTGGTAGCCATAGTGGGAATGCCACTTCACTTTCTTCCTTATGAGCATGGTAGGCTAGCTCTTGATGAGGCCTCCTATCCTTCATCTAACAAATCATGTTAGTAATCATATAGATATGTACTTTTTCTTTTTTCTTTTTTTCTTTTTTTTTTATATAGCACTTTCCTATTTATATAAAGATGGTGGCTCAACACTCCTTAAGAGTAGGGATGGTGGAAGAAGTCTGAACATATCAATAGAAAAAAATATGCCCTTATTCTTATTCAAAAATAATGATCAAAGAGAATTATGAAGATTTTAAGAGAGAACCAACTTGATAAAAATAATCAATCAAATTGGTTTTAGTGAAAATAAAGACAACAAAGTGATATAAATAGTTGTGTCCTTTCCTCTTTTCTCTTATCGATTCAAAGCAATTTCTCTAAAGATAGTGATTTTTCTTTGGTTTTCTAATTTCAGTATCCTCTATTTTTTGTATTCTTGCATAAATGTATATAGTTGTGCCTTAAATGAACCATTATTCACAAAAAATCCTCTAAATGATGAAACACACACACACACACAAAACAAAAAAACTGCACTCAGAAGGTTCTATTCCTTAGATGGGATAGCTGTTGTTCCTTAAAGGGACAGGAAAAGAACAACTACACGCAAAAACCGAAATTCCTTTAAGAGGAACAACAAGCAAAAGAAAAAAACATACTCGAAACTGTTGTTCCTTAAGAGGAACAACAACTCTTCCTTAATTAGAATAGTAAATAAAGCAAGCATAAAATAAATTACCGCTCCTTTAGCGGAGCAGCCTAAGATCATCCGAAATTGAAACTTTTGTTCCTTTGGAAGGAACGAAAGAAAGGAAAAAAATGTGAAGGAGGGTTTTTCCTTTAGAAGGAACAACAAAACAATCTGGCGGAATTGTAGTTCCTTCAGAAAGGAACAACAAAAATGTAGAAATGTTGTTCCTTCTAAAAGGAACAGTAAAAAACGAAAGTGTTGTTCCTTAACAAAGGAACAACAAATATGTGAAAATGTTGTTCCTTCAAAAAGGAACAACAGAAAACAAAAGTGTTGTTCCTTCGGAAAGGAACATCAAAAATGTGAAAATGTTGTTCCTTTGGAAAGGAACAGAAAAAAACAAAAGTGATGTTCCTTCGGAAAGGAATAGGAAAAAAAAGTGTTGTTCATTCAGAAAGGAACAACAAAAATGTGGAAATGTTGTTCCTTCGGAAAGGAACAACAAAAAATGAAAGTGTTGTTCCTTCGAAAAGGAACAACAAAAATGCGGAAGTGTTGTTTGTTCGAAAAGAAACATCAAAAATGTGAAAGTGTTATTCCTTCGGAAAGGAACAACAAAAAGGCAGAAATGTTGTTCCTTTAGAAAGGAACAACAAAATGCAAAAATGTTGTTCCTTCAAAAATGAACAAAAAAACGGCGGAAATGTTGTTCCTTCGGAAAGGAGCAACAAAATGCAAAAGTGTTGTTCCTTCGAAAAGGAAGAGCAAAACGACGAAAATGATGTTCCTTCGGAAAGGAACAACAAAATGGCGGAAATGTTGTTCCTTTGGAAAAGAACAACAAAATGCAAAAGAAATGCAGAAATGAAAAAATCTGTACAAAAAATAATTTTTGCAAGCAGAAGAGAAAAAGTTATGGACAAAGTTTAAAAACAATGAAATTATTTAGTGAACCAATTCCGAGGAAGGATTATTTTCCTCAGCAAGGATCTGCATATCAGAATCTTCCCAGAGCTACTGGTAGAAGGATTTTCGAGTGAGCGGTTTATGGTACATTCACACTCGATGGCCATTTTCTTTAAAGGTATGTCCAGATCCGTCAATAGTAGTCAAAGTAATGGTGCCATTGTCATGCACTTTCTATATTTCATATGGTCCAAGCCAATGAGTCTAAAGTTTTCTTGGAAAATCCTAAAACCTAAAGTCATATAGGAGTGCCCAATCTCCTTCGTGGAAGATTTTCTTTTTGATCAGGGCATTGTGCCATTTTTCTCTCTATTGTTGAATTAATGCATTGCATTGAAAAGCCAAGAGCCTAATTTCATCTAGCTCATTAATTTGTTGTAGTCTGTTATTCTGGGCCTCGTTTAAATCTAGACCGATCTCCTATGTTGTTCTTGATGTTTGTATTTCGAACTCTATTGGAAAGATGGGTTCCTTTCCAAATACTAGCTGATATGGTGAATAATCGGTGGTGTTTATCCACATTGTTTGGCATGCCCACAAGGCTTCTGGTAATCTTGAAGCCCAATCACGCCTGTGTGATGCAATGGTTTTTGTCAATATTGCCTCTATCATCTTATTCGTGCTCTCTACTTGGCCATTTTCCTGTGGGTGATACGGAGTGGTAATTTTGTGTTGAATGTGATAATTTTTTAATGTTGCAACGATTTTATTACCTACAAACAATGGTCCTTTTTCCGTGATTATGTCCCTTGGGAGGCTATATCGGACAAATATTTGGAGCAGGAACTGAATCACAAAGTCCTCTATAGCTCTTGGAAGTGCCTTTGCTTCAACCCATTTGGTAACATACTCTATTGCTACTAGAATATATGTTTTTTGATTTAATGATGGGTTGATCAGACCAACAAAATCGAATGCCCAATTCTCAAATGGTTCAATTACTAACTGTGGGTTTAAAGGCATTTCGTCGGACTGTCTAGGGCGTCCTACTCTTTGGCAACTGTCATAGGCTTGAGAAAATTTCTTAGTGTCTTTAAAGATTGTGGGCCAGTAATAACCTACTTACAAAACCTTGTGACCAGTCCTTTGATCTACGAAATGTCTACCACACGGTCCATCATGACAGGATTTCAGAATGTCAAATATTTCATCTTCACGGACACATCTTCTGATGTGCATATCTGCCCCTGTATGAAATAGGTAGCCCCCAATCCAAGAAAATCAAGTACTACATTGCACAATCTGTTTTCATTCATTTGGGGTCAGATGCTTTGGTAATTTGCCTACTACTAAATAATTTGCAACATCAGCATGCTAGGGTTTCTTGACAGTAACAACAAATAAATGTTCATCTAGGAATTGATCTTCAACTATTGCTGCATTTGTTGGCTTTGACATCCATAAGGGGAAATCAGCTACAATATGCTCTTTCCCTGGTCGATCTTTTATTGTGATGTCAAATTCCTGCAATATGATCAACCATCTTGTTACTCTGTCATTTGCAATAGGTTTATTTGCTAAATATTTTATGGCAGAGTGATCTGTATATAAAACAACAAGATATCCAATGATATAATGCCTAAATTTATTTACAGCATGTATTACAGCTAAAAGCTATTTTTCAATAACAGTGTAGTTTAGCTCAACAGGAGACAAATTCTTGCTAATACAATAGATTACATATGGTTTTTTGTCTTCTTCCTGCCCAAGGACTGCTCCAATAGTTGTGTCTGAAGCATTTGATGAAATTTGAAATGGCGGGTCCCAATTTGGGCCTCTAAGTACTGGGGCTGTTGACACAAACTTTTTCAGATCCTCAAAATCACAATCACATTTATCTATAAACAAAATCAACATTCCCTGTCAGTGCGTATAGAGGTGTAGCTATTTGAGAAAAATGTTCTATGAATCTCCTATAATAACTAAAAAATCCTAGAAAACCACGTACCTTTGTCTGTGTGGTAGGAGTAGGTATTAACAAAATTATTTGAATTTTGGCTAGATCTACCTGTATTCAAGCCGATAAGATATAATGACCAAGGATAAGCCCTTCAGTCATCATCATATAGCACTTTTCATGGCTCAAGCAGAGCCTGGTGGCAATACATCATTGCAACACCTTTTCCAATGTGTCTAGTGCTGGCTCAAAATCATCTCTGTATGGTGTGAAATCATCGATGTATACTTCGAGCCCTTCATTTATTAAATCTGAAAAGCTGCTGAGGATGGCCCTTTGAAATGTGGTAGGGGCATTGCATAGGCCAAAGGGTAGGACTCTGTAAGAAAATGTTCCCGAAGGACAGGTAAAAGTAGTTTTGTCCCGATCTTTAGGGGCAATCTAAATATGATTGTATCCATTGAAGCCATACAAGAAATAAATAATTTCTTTCCTGCTAAAGTATCTAATACCTGATCAATGAATGGAAGAGGAAAGTGGTCTTTCTAGGTTGCTTTTTTAATTCTCTATAATCTACACAAATCCTCCACTTTCCATTCTTCTTTGGCACCACTATTAGTGGAGAGACCCACTTGCTATGGAAGATTGGATAAATAAAGTTTACATCCAAAAGCTTTTGTAATTCAGCTTTCACAATATCTTTCAAGTGAGGGTTGAGTCTCTATTGGGGTTGGCGAACGGGTCTAACATCCTTTTCTGTATAAATGTGGTCTGTACACAGCTGGGGATCATTTCCCTTCATGTTCAAATAATCCCATGCAAAAGCTTCCTTATATTTTCTCAGTAGTTAGACCAGCTTTTCTTCTTGTTCAAGAGTCAAGTTATTGTTAATTTTCAAGGTTTTTACTGGCTCAATCTCTATAGTTTTGTTGTTTGAAACATAGGTAGTGGGTATTGTTTGATCATGAGTGTCTTTGAGTGGATCTTCTTCTAGTTCATTGTCAAATGCTGCCTCTATCATGTGACATGGTACATGGGATCTCGATTATGATTGGTTAATGAAGTCATTAATAACGTCATCCTCTATTTGATCTTTAAAATCGAGGGCATCTTCTATAGTTAATGGGGACCTAATTTTTTCTGTGAGGTATGATACAAGTTGTTTGTTAGTTTTTATTATTGTTACACTTAGCTGGGTTGGAGGGTATAGAGCTAGATCCTAGATATTGCTCCCTCTAGTTATAGTCATACTGCCTTGTTGGTAGCCAATATAAGCATCAACAGTTGCAAGGCAAGGTCTACCTAAGATTAACAGATGTCCATCAAGTCGGTTTTTGGGGTTGATTATCAAAAAGTTGACGAGATATTCCCAGGAATCTACTGATACCATTACATCGTGAATTGTACCTTCTGGTCTAACTACTGATCGGTCACCCAGTTCTAATAAGATGGAGGTTGGTTCTACTGCTGTAATGCCCATTTTTTGACAAGTGATGGTTGTTAAAATATTAATTGCAGCCCCTAAATCAACTAGGGCATTTTAAAAGGTTTGTCCATTGATTTTCACTGTCAATATTGGATTCCCCGGGTCTTCATATTTGACAGGTGCTTCTCTTCCTGATAACAGTCAGATAGGGTGCCAACTACTTGGACTGTTGGGTTAGTTGTTATTCTCCTCCTTGGTTTTTCTATACATAACTCTTTGATGGTTTTTGCATATATTGGGATATCTTGGATAGCTTGGAGGAGTGGGATTTCTATATACAAATTCTTTAATTCTCCCAGAATGTCAAAGTTAGGGTGTTCGATAGGGCGTGGTATGATTAATCGTTCTAGGAATGGGGGAAATGATGTGGTTGCTTGGTCATGAGTTTGTTATTTGACCACATCTTCTTCTTGTAATGGTTGTTCTGTAGGTAACTGATTTTCAACTTGAACATTTTTATATCTCTCAGTTTCTATAATGCACCCAGACCTTAATTGAAGGTCATTGCACTCCCTTAGATTGGTTTCTAGTTCTGGTGTTTCGATTATTTGAATAGATTGAACCGGTCTATTATTTGGGTTCGATTTGGGTTAGGCTAGGAGTTGCAGTCTTAAGTTGGACTGAGGATTTTGTTGTAGTGCATATGGCACTGGTAGTGCAGGTTGAGGGAGTGGAATGGCTCCAGCTGGCTAATTCATTGGTCTCTGCCAGTTTGGCTGCCAGGCTTGACTCTGCGAAGTGGGAGGGGACCATGTGTTGGATATGCATTGTTTTGCCAATATGGTGGAGAGTAGGGAAAATTTGGCCAATTAGGTTGGCTTGTTTGATTTAGCCATGGTGATGAAGGAAATGGTTGTTGCGACTAGTTTGAAAAGGGAGGCTGATTTTTCCACATTGTATTATATTGTTGAGCATGATATTGCAGAGGCTAGAAAGAAGAAGACGGATCAGAGGACATACCTAGTTGTCGTCAGTGCCATTGATGGCTCTAATTGAGTAGGTACACTAGCTCTAATTCTTCTTTTGCTTCTCTATATACTGCTTTCAAACCTAGAAGTGAGGGGTAGTTCTCTATGGAGTGATCTTTTGTGCAGATAGCACAGACTTGAACTGCATCTAGTGGGCACTCCTTGTGGTTGTGTTTCTTTCTCCACCTAGAGAAGAATATTGCCAGGTTTTTCTCTGCTTCTACTTATTTCTGTTTAGCTTGCATAATATTGAGTTGTGTTGTTAGAGTCCCAAATATATTAGTTTTGAAATTCTCCAGTAAATTTCTGATTTCTGCATGGGTTACTCATTCAATGAATATCTTGTTGCCCCTTGCGAACCTGTCACATTCTATTGGTTTTAGCCTTGTGCTACCTCGTGAACTCCTGATACATAAATCAATAATGTCAACAAATTTTTCTTGATAAATGTCTCCTTTTCCCATAATATTTAGTGTTCCAACCCATTATTCCTTCATCCCTTTAATTATTGTCGTTTTCAATACATTGTCAGGTAAGGGTAATGATGCATAAGGCGATCTTTAAAGATTATACTGAAAGCATTCAACATATTCTTCTAGTGTCTCATTAGGTTTGGCTACCATCTGAAATATTTCATCCTTTAACTCTCTAGACCTACAATAATCCTAATATTTCTTTAGAAAAGCACCTTTCATCTATTCTGAGTTGTTTATGATACCTCCACCTAACCCCATAAACCATCATAAAGTAGCCCCTTTTAGTGTAGAGGGAATAATTTTGGCTTTTGGGGATCGATGGTATAGTCATACCCCTTGCACAACACATCGAATTCAAACTAAAATGTGTCTGGATCTTTGGATGTTAGGCCATGAAATGTAGGAATATGTTGAAGAGGAATGACCTTCATAGGTGCATTCGCTGTAGTATCTACAATGAGATATTGCAGTGTGGAGGTTTGGGGGGTTTACTGGTTCTGAGCCATTTGGTCGAATATGTGCCAATATCCTTCTGGGATTTCTAGGAGGGTAATCCTAGGCTAGCTAGAAGGAGCAGGAATGGCCTTAACAACACTTCCTTTGTCTGGGATGATGAAATTTCCTTGTTGAACTAATTTCTGGGTAGCTCTTCAGGTTCTTCAGCTTTATTCTGGATAATTTTGATAGCACTTCCCTTATCTAGGCTACTTAATGGCTCAACTATTCCAAGAGGAGATCTTGGTTCTTCAGTTTCCCCTGTTTCTCCTCTTCCTTTGCAGAGATTACTAAGGTTCCATTCTTGTAACAATTTTGGGCTAGAATTCTCAATTTCTTGAAAATCTTGCTCCTCTATTTGGTTGTGTACCTCAACAAAGGCTACAAATGGTGATTCTGTGGCCCAAAGGGAACTAGTAGGTTGTCTATAAGAAGCTTTTCTAGGTCCTACTAATGGCTGAGATTCTACTTTTTTAAGGATTTCGTCTATAAAGGTCGATCGGCCAAGGGTCACCGGCCCCTTAGCTTTATCAGGTTTGGGTAGTGGTTTAGGATTCTTTTCAGGCTTTTTCTTCTTAGTCATGCACACAAATCAAATACTTATTTCTACCCAAAATAACAACAAATCTATAGGAAAGCGGGTGGGAGAGCAGGGCTATTACATGCTCCGTACGTAGGTTCTTACCTTTTGTTTTTTAAAACCCAATTCTCTCCTATCAAGTACTTACACTACTCTCTTTTCAAAAGAAACAAATGGCTACACTCTCCCTAGCAATGGCGCCAAAATGTTAAGTGATAAATAGGGTCTTCTTAACCTCTATTTACCCTACATTAATTATCAATCCAAGTACAGTTTTTTTCTCTTAAGAGTGTACTCAGTCTGAGGTGGTTACTTGTTCAAGAGTAATGTTTGCAGTATAGTGCTTTACAGAAAGTAAATAAATGTTGGAAACAAACTCTAATTGTAATGGAATGAAACTTAAATTTTTTGTAACGAAATCATTCACTCAAGAAACTACAACAATCATTAGTCAAGGATGCAGTAATGATAACTATTTCCCCTATAAACTGATGTAAATGAAAATCAATCAAAGAAAAGACCTCCAATATGAAAACTTAGACAATAGTAGTCAATGTTCGTTACAGTTGTAGATATTTCTATCCACACCAAAGCAAATACTGGAAATAACAATTCAATTAGTAGAAAAGGAACAACAACTAATCTATTGAAAAGATAGAACAACAAAGCTTAATCTACAGGAATGAATTAAACAACAATCTTAACCGAAAGGATTTGAACATCAATCTTTAACTAATAAATGAATTGAGTAGAAATCTAAGAAAGGAAGGACGAATCTAAGTAAACCTATAGAAACTGAACAACAAACTTAATTAAATATAAACACGTAGCAAATCTAGAGTAATTGAATCAGTAACCTTATTCTAGCATACAGTATATTAACCACAGTTATAAAGGAACAACAATTGCAATGATAATGGAACAGTAATCGAGTGAACAACAATCACAATTGTAAGTAAATCGTAGCTAAATGAACAACAATAACAATTGGTGAATGAACAACAATATCAATCTGTAAATGAACAACAATATCAACTGTAAATGAACAACAGAATCTGAATCAAATAGTGCAATATTGTTTCAGAAGGAACAACATAACATTTTCAATTATGAATAATGATTTTTCTATTTGATTGCGATTTCAATATAACAGATCAACTCAATGAAATGTTTAGGAATAGAGGATTATTGAATAAAGAAAATTAAGAGAATGCAAAGGAAATCAAACCACACATGACTGGAATAGGAAAATGATGATACAAGAAGTAAGTGATCCACTAGGGTCGGGCCCTTAGCCACCAGGGAAGCACTGTTGCGGTTACTCTAGGATCAGAAGACGAAACAACAACGAAGTTATATATTAATCATAAAGGTAGAGTTACAACTATCACTCCTTAAAGAGAGTCGATGATCAAAGTTCAAATTACAACAATAATTCTATAAATCAACAATAATCTGCCCCTTCGGCTACTAGTGCTGTCCCTTTTTATAATGGCTAGGCAGAAGTATCAAAAATGCAAATAAGTCTTGAGGCAGTGATCCCTTAAGATCAAAGGATCCTGAGGGATTCACCATGTCTTTAATCTTCAACTTATAATTTTGTCCTCTTGCGTTGATACCGCATTTCTTCTTCCTTTTCCTGGTCCATGTGTTCTGATCTTGATTTCCTCATTTGGATGCGGTTTCCTGTCAAAGAGATAGCAGTTGGTTTTGCTTTGTCTTTTCCCCCAAAATAGTGATTTTCCATTTTCTTCACTTTCTGCATAGAAAAAGACAATGATTAATCATTTTACATTAATCACAAATCTCCTTAATTCTATCATAATCCTTAACATATTACCATCTTAGAATGTAAAAAAGTTATGATTTAAAGGAAAAGATAAAGAAATAGATGATAAATACATACCTTTTCCAATTCTCAACACTTTCGTCATTTGTAAAGATTGTGTGAATATTTCCCTTTGCAGTTGCGTGGTTTGAACAGTTTCTATATTTACTTCTGATGTTCTGATTTAAATCTATTTTATAGTAAAGTGTGAGTGGATCCATCGCTTGGAAGTTTATTCAGTTTATTTCTTTCTTGTAATTCCTTTCTTGCATTTCTTTACTCACAATTCTAGTCTCAATTTGCTTCCGCTTGGATCATGCAGGAAGCCTCTTCCTGTACCAGTGCATGTTATTTCCTACACTCTGGTTCAGTGATTCGTTTCACAGCAAATATTGCATTTCTCTTACTGCTTACCATTTTAAGTTGTTTCTACAAGAAAATATATTATTAATTTCAGTAATCATCCTTAACATTAAGAGTGCACTTCTGAAGGATTTGAGAACGATTACATGAATTTATCATAAACACTTTATACTTGCATTTTATGACTTATGAACAAGGAACATAAACATTTTAAGTGGATTGTTGAAGCTAGATGATACATGCAGATCACTTAGACTACTACTTTGATTACTTCAATTTGCTTTCATTTCATGAAGTTTACTTCCATTGAAAGATTTAATTAATTAAAGCATTTCTTTTCCATAGATAATTTATCTCAGAATTTCGTTTGCAATTGCAATTCTTTTCAGCACGTCTTTCAATCTTTCTGAAAGTAAATTGGAAACTTTGGTGAAGGAAACTATGCCTCGGTGCAAGAGCTGGTCTCTTGTCACAGAATTAAGCCCTGAGGCTTAGAGCACCTCAACAAAGTCATAAATCTTCAGTAAGGGAGGTAAAATATACTTTTACACAGAGGCACAGTACCTGCATTAGTGCAAGCAGATTGCAATACTAAAATAACAAAGTTGTTTCTGCAAGTGAATATATTATTAGTTTTTGTAGTCATCCTTAACATTAAGAGTGAATTTCTGAAGGATTTGAGAATGATTACATGAATTTATCATAGACACTTTATACTTGCATTTTATGACTTATGAACAAAGAACAAAAACATTTTAAGTGGATTGCTGAAGCTAGATGATACATGCAGATCACTTAGACTACTACTTTGATTACTTCGAGGTTCTTTCATTTCATGAAGTTTACTTCCATTGCAAGATTTAATTAATTAAAGCATTTCTTTTCCATATATAATTTATCTCAAAATTTCGTTTCCAATTGCAATTCTTTTCAGCACGTCTTTCAACATTCTTGAAAGTAAATTGGAAACGTTGGTGAAGGAAACTCTGCCTCGGTGGAAGAGCTGGTCTCTTGTCATAAAACTAAGCCCTGAGGCTTAGAGCACCTTCACAAAGACATAAATCTTCAATAAGGGAGGTAAAATATACTTTTACACAGAGGCACGATACCTGCACTAGTGCAAGCAGTTTGAAGTAGTAAAATAACAGGTTGTTTGTGTAGAAGGAAGATAAAGAAGAAAACAAATCTCTGCAAGGGCCCACTTGTTAGATTGTTAGCCATCTATTTGAAGATAAACATAGCATTTCATTCCATCTTTTAATATTGCTTCGAGTTGTGTGAAAACTCCTTTACTTGATTTACTTGCAAATTGTTCTTTTACATTCCAACACTAGAGTTTCTTTGGTGTCAATTACCTTTAAGATTGTTTTTTGTCTGATTCTGCAAACATTTCCTTTAAGAAGTAGGATTAGGAATAGGAAAATTTCATACCACTTCTAGCATTTCCTATGCTTTGTCTCTAAGTTTACGAAACCCCTGGTTTGATAATTAAGTGTTGAGGACTTTTCTTAAGCACAATTCCTGCACCCAACATTTTGGTGCCGTTGTCGGGAGGCAATTTGAATTGGTAAGAATTTTCCATTTTTTACAATAGGGGTAATCTGCTATTATTTTTTCTGCAGTGTGCTTCTATTGTTTGAAGGAATTTATAGGTGTTGATTTATTTTTTTGAAAATTGCAGTTTTTATTCGAATTTTTTTTTGACATTTTTTTTGAAATGAATGCCTAAAAGAGGTAGGGGTCCGAAGCCCACTAGAGGCCAAAGAAATACTGACAAATCTGAAACCAAATCTCATATTGGGCCTTCATTTATAGGTATAAATTCCAAACAAAATTACACTCATTGCACATGAAAAATCCACTTGGGCTTTGGTAGTAGTGGTCGAGGTGTGACACAGCCCATAAAGGGGAAGAAGGGGACTATTGGAATCCATAGCTAGCCTTCTTAGCCTGTTGAGAGTAGTTCATGTGGAAGAACAATAATGGTAGATGAGGAAGACCATGCAGAGGGAAGTGGTGAAAATCAGGTAAATGAGGAACAATCCACTTTCAGATTCCTAATTATGAATCCTAATACACAAGTACAAATAAAAAATATTTCACCATCAACTCTTCCTCATTTCTATGGTAAGGTTCATGAAGACCTAGACTCTTTCTTATTTGAGTTTGATATTTTGTGTAGAAGTTATGATTATTCATCTGATGCCCAAAAGTTAAAGTTATTTCCTACAACTCTCAAGGATGCAGCACTCCGTTGGTTCATGGGACTAGGAGGAAAGACTATAACTTCTTGGGAGCAAATGAAGAGAGTGTTCTTATCGAAATTTTAGGAATATGTAAAACTAGAGATATTCAAGATGAAATCTTTACTATTGTGAAAAATGGTGATGAGATGCTAGAGGACTACCTGGAGAGATTCCTGTACATCCTCCAAAGGTCAAAGCACAAATTTGATCTAAGTACCATTGGAACCTTGTTCATATGTGGGATTACTGATGATGCTAGGAATAATCTAAATCTATTAGGACAAGGGGATATTGCTCAAAAACCTTTTGATGAGATCTGTGACTTGTGAAGGAAATTCTTGAGGAACCAATATATATTTGGTAAAGGAATTCGGAATAGAAATAGGAAAACCAAATCTACTGATGCTATAATTATTGTATTAGAAAACAAAATGGACAATATGAAAATTGAAATAATGAATACGGTTAGTAAAAGATATAGATTCTTTGAAGTTTCAGGAAAAACTTGTAGAAGAGCAAGAGTCATTATCTATTTTCTGTCGAAGATGTAGAAGAAATCATCCTTTAAGAGAATGTCCTCTTGATATTAAAGAAACTAATAAATGTGCAATTTGTGCAGAGAACCAAGCTACAGAAAAATGTCTCCCCATACTTGGGCTTAAAGATGTACTTGAGGGGGGACAACCTGAAGCCAAATCACTACATGCTGTGGAGGCACGAATAAATTGGCCTCGGATAAGTGCAGGTGTGGTTCCTGAACCTCCACCACATTTTTTGGTTATAATGCACACTCATATTTATATCCTAAGACTGGTTACTCTCAACATTGGCAACATGGGAATCAATATCAGTATGGAAAACCCTCCCAATATTGGCAACAAGGATGGAGAGGGCCAAACCATTCACATCATCCACACCATTCCTATCCTACAACTATGAAATCATACCCTCCTACATATGCACCTTAACCAATGCCATAACCATCATTACCTCAGTTGAGTCAACCCATGCCACCACTTACCTTTACCTCCACCGTTTTGACCTTCTCAGCTAACTTCTCCACCTTTACCCAACCCCAATAATAAAGCGGTACAAATGATCCATTCTATGAACCCGCCTTCTTTATCTAGATATCAGTCTATTCCAGTTGGATTCAATGATCTCCAATTGAGATCAAGAAAGATACTAACCTCAGAAAATCAAGTGTAGCCTATGGTGATTATCAATGAGAAAGGAGAGGAGGAAACTCCTAACCATTCCGAAGAAGATGACACCATTCAACCTATCCCTGTACCTTCTGAGCCCTTGCCATCTTCTTCCAACTGTCCTCCCTATCCAGAGAGGTTAGTTGTAGAGAAGAAAGACCCCATTCTTGAGTCTAGCCTGGATTATGAGCTTAGGAACCTTTTCACAAGGGTACCTTTTCTCCAAGCTATTAAAGAGATCCCCATTTATACAAAAATCATTAGCGAACTCTATCTCAAGAAGCCAGGAAGGAGAAGATTAGAACCTCAAACTATTCAATTCGTTGGTAGGGTGGCAGAGTTAATGACAGGGTGTACGCACATGGAAAAATATACCGACCCCAGAAACCCTGTTGCCTCTGTTCAGATAGGTGATGTCCTTGTCTCTAATGTATTTATAGACCTAGGGGCCACCATTAATCTTATGACCAAGAAAATCATGGATCAACTTGGATTGGTCCATATTCGTCCTACTCCCACTGTGCTTGAACTAGCAGATAGATCTAAAATCAAGCCGGAAGGGGTGTTGGATGATGTGGTCATTTCCCTAGACTCTTGGGAATATCCCACAGATTTCATTGTGATTCATCCAAATAATCCCATGGGAGGACATCCCTTGATCTTGGGATGACCATGGCTTGCTACAGCTAATGCTTATATCAGATTTCATTATGGTGATATGTATATTTCCCATGGAGATTCCAGGAAGAAGGTCACCTTGTATCCACCTGCTAGATCCATTCAGGAGCTCCAAGACACTTTATGGTTAGACTATAGTAGTGATGAGGAGACTCAACCTATTTCCTTGATACATCAGAATGTTGAGTTCTCACAGGAGGGTGGGATTCAAGACTTCCTGAACAATCTAGACACCATGCCTAATTTTGAGTCATTGATTCAAATTTTTAGTCTAGATTTTTAGGAAAGATATGACTCTCTACCTCCAACACCACCATATCTAGCAACAAATTTGTGTACTGTTGAGCCTAATACCACTCTTGTTGAGATTATACCAGGTAAATTCTTGTATATCAGTTCAGACTTGGATCCTTCCCAGCAAGAGCATCTTGTGAATATGTTGTGAAACCATCTTGATGCCTTTGCATGGGGTTATGAAGATATGAAAGGCATCCCTCATGAAACTTTTACACACCATATTTATATTTAGGATGGACACCGATCTATTCGACAACCCCAAAGGTGAATGAACCCAACTTTAAGAGACGTTGTAAAGGAAGAATTGCAAAAATTATTAGATGTTGATTTTATATATCCCACTTTTGGCAGCCAGTAGGTCTATCCATTAATATTATCCTTGAAAAAATATGGGATATGGTGCATTTGTATTGACTATAGAGAATTGAACAAGGCCACTCTCAAAGATTACTTCCCCCTTCCTTTCATCGATCATGTACTCGATACCCTTGTTGGTAAGAAGTACTTTTCTTTTCTAGACAGATTTAGCGGATATAACCAGATACAGATAGCACCCGAGCATCAAGACAAAACCACTTTTACATGTCCATGGGGTACATTTTCTTACCAAGTGCTTCCCTTTGGGCTATGTAATGCATCGACTACCTTTCAAAGTGCAATCTTAGCTATTTCTATTGACCTTGAGTGTGTAAAAATCTATGTGGATGACTTCTCTGTTTTTGGTGATTCATTTCAGGAAGCCCTCAAGAATATAGGAAAAGTGCTTCTTCACTGTGAAGAATCTCATCTCACCTTGAGTGGCAAGAAATGTAGATTAATATGCAAGGTGGGGGTGGTTCTTGGCCATCTTATTTCCAACAAAGGTATCCAGGTTGACCCTGCAAAAATAGAAGTCATTTTGAGTTTCCCTATACCCAAAACTCAAAGGAAGTGAGAGGTTTTCTAGGACATGCGGGATACTATAGAAGATTCATTGAGAATTTCTCAAGGATAGCTACCCCCCTTTTCCAACTTTTGGCTAAGGATAGTGAGTTTTCTTTGTCCATAGCTTGCCAACAGTCCTTTGAGACATTGAAGGAAAAATTAGTCCAGGCACCAATTTTGAGAGGACCAAACTGGTCCCTACCATTTCATATTTCCTCTGATGCCTCAGATACTGCTATTGGCATAACTTTAGGAAAAGAAGAAGACAAACAATCTTATGTCATTTATTTCATTAGTAAAAACATGTCATCCTCTGAGCTCAATTATATGGTTACCGAGAAAGAGTTTTTAGCTCTAATTTTTTCCATTAATAAATTCAGACAGGATATGAAGTCTTTGTGCATATTGATTATTCCGCAATTAGATATTTGATGAATAAACCATTAACTAGCTGTAGAGTGACTAGGTGGTTACTATTGTTATAGGAATTTAATATTACTATTGTTGATAGACCAGGAAAATCAAATGTAGTAGTAGATTATCTTTCAAGGTTAAATAATCCTGATGAAGCAATTCCTGTTGATGATGATTTCCCTGATGAGCATATTTTTGTTTTGTCAACAAAATCCCCATGGTTTTCTGACATACCTAACTATTTAGTCACTCGAAAATTACCACCTCACTTATCCACTTGTGAAAAGTGGAATATCATACAGAAAAGTGCTGCATATTCCTGAATCCAAGGAGACCTCTTTTACACCAGAGCAGATCTCATTATCCATAGATGTGTAAGAGAGGAAGAATTGTTTGATATTTTAAAATTTGCCCATGATGAATCTTGCGGGGGTCACTTCGCCGATAAAAGGATTGCATACAAAGTGTTACGAGATAGCTATTTTTTGCCTTCCTTGTTTAAAGATGTGTTGAGGCCTCGGAAATCGTTGCCACAGCATCGGGGATAACCACCCGGTCTGGACCTTGGTACAGCTCCTTTTCCGTTTGGAATGGTGGCTCTGACTGGAGATAACGGGACCAGTTTCCTGATAATGAAATAAAAGGGATGGATAGGTGATGAATAAATTGCTTAAATCATAGGCGAATAACTTATTCTATTGACAAAAATAGGGAAACTAATACTAATCCCGGGAACAACTTATTCCTTCAGAATGTAGCGTTAAATAATCTTTATCTATTTATCAGGCATATAGATGACTCTGTAAAATAAATAAAAGATGTTCAATCATTCAAAGATTGCTTCACATGAATAGTCACAATGAAGCGATAAATACAAATTACTACATTCATTGTTCATATCATCGATACATATATACGCCTGAAAGGAGAGCATGCGATAAACAACCAATAGTGGAATGCATAAGGAATGCTGTGAAAAACACACATATATATAAGCGATAATATCAAGAGAGATTTCAATAACAATTCATATAACAAAAAAGAATACAGACGCAGATAATAGTACCATGTGAGCTGTAGATCGATCCGAAATATCAATCGTTATTCAAAATTCCTTCTTCAACAGAAATGCTTTTAAACAATGACAATAGTGCACATTTGCATAAAAGCCTTCCTCATCAAATTTGGAATAATTGGTCAAGTTTCATAAAAGAATATCACTGAAGTACAATAGTGCAACTTCAGGGTTTAAGTCATATACAAAAATTTTACGACCCTTTCTAAATGCATGAAAGGGTCTTTAAATACTACTAAACTAAAAAGATCTATGAAACAAAATCCTACTAAATTGGTATCAGTAAATCTGGTCTACTTCTCAAGGGCGATCTGGCAGTCGGTGAAATGAGTCATGCCTCAGGTTGTTTGCCCTTAAACCTTAGCTGGCTTATCGCGAGCATTGGTTCTACTTCTGGTGGTTTGTTGAGGCATAAACTGAATTGGGCGGCGAAGGTGGCATCCTGGATGTCAGGTAAAATATAACCGACAGCATCGGCAAGGCACTTCAAGACGGATCTTTGGCTGTATGGTTTGATTAAGAAGAACCAGTATGCATCCCATGTCAGGCTGTTGACTCCAGCGATCAATCTTACGCTCTTTTCCAGGTCCGGATAGCATGAGTGCTCCAATATATTCGCTGTCGTTAATTGACCTGGAGTGCATTGGGAAATTATGTTAGATAAATACAATGTATTATTCACTAATTCAACCAAATTTCCACTGATTGTCCTGCATCTGGAAGTCGCTCTTTCTGCTTTCATCAGTTGTGATTGCCATTATGTGAATAATATCTCTTTGTGCGATTCTAGAATTCTTGGTAGATTAGCTGCCCAGCCTACATCTGAATCCTGCCATTCTATAATGTTTGTCAGTGTGTCTTCTGCCTGATCCAAGTCAGCCCTTGCTTTGTATACCTTTTTGCTTATAGACGCTGACAATTCGCACAATGGTTCTTCTCGTATAAGATGTTGACATAATAGATTAACCTGATTAATCAATCACTTATTTAGTTGGAGCGTTTCTGCTTTAAATTCATCTATCTTAGGGAGATTTTTTGTTTGCTCAATTTGAGTAGTCAATTGAGCGATTTGTTCATCTTTTGCTTTCATTGTTCCCTCAGTCGATATTTGTAACTGCTCCAGTGCCGCTAATAGCTCTTTTTACCTTTGTATTGTGCCTTCATATATCCTCTGTTTTTGCTCTTGTAATTGCTTGATTAGCTGGTTATTGTTATGCTACTGTACTAGCAATTCTTTCTCCGCCTGCTCTGCCTTCTGCTGAACTTCTGATAGTCTTTCCTGTAGTGAAGAGATATCCCGATCCTTGGCTTTTAACAAATTTCTCACCTCTGTTTCTTTATCAATAGTCGCTGCCGAATATGCTCCAGCAAACTGTGATAGCTTGGTTAAGTCATCGGAGGGGTCGAATTCCTCTTTCCATACAACATTGCCCGTTACTGTTAATTCAGGAAATGGGGAAGGTTGATCAGTTCTTATCCTTTTCCTCTGTCGCTTTACAACGGCTTTATGCTTGGGGCTGTAAAATATATCTAAAGGGGGGATCTCTTCAATTTGCAAAACGATCTCTCCCGTTGGATCTTTAGGAATTATCTCTAGTTCTTTTGTTTTGGGTAGGCCGCTAGTTTCACCTGAAACCGGTTTCGATGTCGCTTCCTGTGTATCACCTTCCTTTGAAACCTCATCATCTTTCGAGCACTCTAAGTTATTGATGATAGTACTGAATTGATTCCATTGCTGGAGCAAATTCGGATCAACTAATGGATCATGATTATCTTTGGAGCTGCTCTCCTCTTGGGTCTTTGCTTGGGTTTCTTCTTGTTGCTGTGCATTTTCCTGAGTTACCTCCTGCCTTTGGCTATGCGTTTCCTCCTGCTATTTTGATGTGGTAGGAGGTGGTGTATTATGTCATTTTTCAGACTCGCTTGACCTGGTTGCTGTCGGTACAGTTGCTAACAGGTCCTAGAGGCAGAGTTTGCAACCTCTGTTCTATGATTCTGTTAAACTCAACTAGGCCTTCATCATTATAAACATTTCGAGAAAGCGACTTGACTTGATACAGTGATTCGGATGATGCGAACAAATCTTCGAATTTGTCTTCTTTGTCCTCGACCTTGGCCAATTTGGCCTGGTCTAGCGCATTGTAAGCGATCTTTCTTGGATCATACTGCCTCCTTGGCAGAGTAGCCAGGGTGAGAAAATTCATTTTCCTGGCTTCCTTCTCTGCATGCTTGATGTCATGTAGGGTATACACTCCAACGCAATGGAAAAGAAGGCCAAACATGTTTTTTAGCTCTTTTCAGGGTTTGGGTAACCCCTTCAGTGCTGATTTGATAAGCTACCTCCCTGGCAAGTAGCTTATCGGGGATGTAAAGTGGTAGCACATGTGGCTTAGCTTGACTGCCAAAAACTCTGATGTAAGTGAATTTCTCCTCCCTAAACGAACTTGCTACTGCAGTTAGATCTACCGCTGCTTGCTCGGAAATTTTCGGGGCAGGCTTATTAAAAATTGAATAATGAATTGGCAACATAAAATCGTTGCAGATTTGGTACAGGTGGCGCTTATAGCTAGTCTTCCATAGTTTTCGATGATATATGTGAATGGGTGTGGGGTCTTGTGATGTCGACCTCCATCCCAGCATAGGAAACTCAGAATTAAAACACAACACATCCATAATATATGCACTATAATAAAATGGCGGAATAACCCTCTCTGTGACACGATAGTCAGACCTGAAGTCAAGAATGGCTTTGGCTAACTTGTCGGATAATATGACCGCCCAATCCATGATTTCTCCACTACATGCTTCCTCTATTAGGGGGACCATTTCTATGGTGATATTCGCAGAATCATGCAATCCCCATAGCCTACACATCATAATTCCAGCATAAGAGTAAGGTGAACACAGGGAATCAACTGAGTACTTACCCGAGGTTTCATGCTTGTGTTTTGCTGGATTCTGTCTCCAGCCTCGAATTGGTTCAGACTTGGTCTCGTTCTCTGCTTGAAACTTCTCAAAAAATGCAGCATTATATTTCTTCTCTTCTTGCGGCAGGTGATACATTAGCCTTAGGTCTTCGGCTCGAAACGAACTGAAAACCCTCCCATCCGTAGTTTCAAACAATCTATTGATAATTGAGAGTTCTTGGAGTGCCCACCTTACCACATCTGTGTAAGGAAGAACCTGCTCCCGAGCCGCTATTCTGTGTAGGAAGGAGTCAGCCAAGTCTTTTAAATTGGCATCAGATTTGCTGGTATTATCACATAAAATTTCTACTTTGGTCACCGTTGGCCCTTCTGCCTCAATCAAATTATAAGTCCCTTGCCAAGTGGTCCTGGTGAGTCCTAAGCATGTTGTATCTGATATAAGACCTTTATTCTTTCCAGTTGGATCAGCGACAGCTAGCCCTACGGCTGGCGGAGCAGTAGGCATTGTAGTCTTCTTGGATTTCTTTCCCATTCCACTTTCTTCTATTTCTATGGAAGAATTCTGCGCAGAGTGAAAGATAAGCGCAACACATGCAACAATAACGTGAATTGAATAGAATGAAATATATATATCTAGGTGCATTCATAGCGATCAATCGACTTAATGCGGCCTTAGGATCAAATCCGTGGATAGATCTCAAGCCTGTTATTCTCATTAAATGGTCGTTACGGCCTGTCAATCTCATTAATTCCGGTTGCTTTGATTAATGGCTGAATGATTTATTTGAAGCATGCTTTGGGTGATTTGGCGGTTTGAATGCAGACGAGCGACTTTCCAAAGGATATGGCCTTAATTACGAATAAATCATATTAAACGACCTTTATGACTGTTACTTTGAAAACTGTGCTATTTTACCCTTTACGCAATCGGGTATCGGGGAAATGCTAAGTTATTGCATTGGTTTTTTTTAGAATTGCCGATCGCCGATAGAAATATCGCATCACGTCGGACATAGCTGATAGGGCCACTTAGGATGAGGGCATAGTAAGTCGCCGGTCGCCGATAGCGATATCGCATCGCATCGGGTGTACGAGAGCTTCTTTGCATTTAAGTATGATTGCTGATTGGCGATTGGCGATTGCCGATATCGCATCACATCAGAGCAAGGATCGTTACTCATGTTACTTTATGCTTTGCCGATATCTGATTGTGATTTTGCATCGGCGGAAACCAAGATGTCCCTTAAGTTGAGCTTTCTTTTTCATTGCGATATGCGATCTTGCGATCGCTTTATCGCAATGTAAAGGTAAATCATTTTATGTTGGGGTTTATCGATTGGTTTTATTAAAAAGGCTTTTTAATGATGTTCCCTTTGATTCAAGTGTTTTTTGAAATAGAACTTTAAATTGATACCAATTTGAAAAAAAAATTAAAAAGGGACCCATTTCACATTATAGTTTTGGAATTTTAATGATATGAAATGGGGGGTTGTTGTATGGTACAACAATTGGCGATTCGCTGGAAGAAACAGTTATCTCTGAACAGTATAGAAATACTTCGACTTTTCACAATAGAAATTTTATTCAAAAGGGAAAATTCTAATATAACTAGATATCGTTGCATTCTAAGGAAACAAAACTTTCTTTGCTAATTTCCTCTCTTGTTGAAAATAGATACATTCGAGAATTTTAAATTGGCACTTATTGGTCGATATTGATAAAATAGGAAACTTTTCCAAATCAACTATTAAAATTAACTCCTTTGCCATAGGTAGAGCCTCTGCTGCCAGCAAACGTCTATAGTCTCGGCAGGGATACCTTTTAACCATATCATTGTCTATTGTCCTATTCACTTCAGAACATGATTAACAGAATGAATTCAAAAACATGTTTTTTCACATTTGCTTTCATTTTCTGCTATTTTATAAGATAAAAAGTCATCGCCCTGGTGTGGTAGCCAGTTAATTGACAATGCCATTCACTGGTAGTAATCTAACCGAACAAGCTGGCTCGTGATGAGACCCCTTGTCTTACAATTGAAGCCATTACCCTGTTTTGATATGCAGTGTTGGTAATGTCGGCTAAACTATTTCCCTATGAACATGGTAAGCAGGCTTGTAATAAGACCTCTTAACTTTTATATCTAGTATTCTTGGAATTTCATCTTGAATAATCATGAACTTAGGTAAGATAGGATAGAAAATTTTCCTCCTTAAGGTAGGATGGATGACAAGGTAAGAGTTTGAGGTGTTGAACTTGGATTAGATTTTATTTTAATATTGATAACCTTTTATAACCAATTTGAAAATTCTAAAAAGATTTACAAGATTTATAAACTTCAAGAGGAGTTCACTAGGATTGTATTGTAGTTTCAGAATGCAATTATAACTAATTTCCTATAAATTATTCCTTTTGTTTAATACTTCTATTTATTAAAAGTAAATATCGCATTGCTTGTTTTCGAGAAACTCTTTGAATACCGCAAAGGTCAAATAGAAAATGCCTTACAGTTTTATTTTCTAATTTTGCTACAAACTATAAAAATGCTATTTAAAAGGAGAAGGGGTTACCTCCTCAGTTGAAAAATTTCTTTAAGATTAGGCCATTAACAGGGAGGGAATCTCTCAACCCTGACAAATATTATAGCATGAAGGTCGAATGGCCTATCTTTTCACAGATCTGAAATGGTCCAAGCCACATTTTCTGAAATTTGGTGTGTTTCCCTTTATCTTCATGGGCTTTGTCCCATTTCAGGACTAAATCACCAACTTGAAATTGCTTAGAACGAGATGAGATTGAATCAAATGATGACTTGATGATCTTCTGATGTTTCGCATGAATAATCTTGGCTTTTTCTCTTTCTTCTTCTAATTTCAGGATCTGGTCATGCCTAAGTTGTAAAGAAGAAGAAGGATTTCCTTCAATAAATTGAACTAGAGCTAGAGAGGGGAGAATAAGATTTGTTGGCAGTACAGCTTCTTTGCCATAAACGCGTTTAAATGGGTAAGAACCTATAGAAGCCTTTTGTGTTATCCTGTCAGCCCATAGTGCAAATATTAAAGATTTGTGCCAAGTCTTTTGATTCTGTTCGATAGTTCGCTTGATAATTTTAATAAGGTTTTTTTTTGTAGATTCTGCCAAACCGTTACCCTGAGGATAATAGTTAGCAGAATATTTGAGCTTGAAACCTCTTTTCATTGCGAAATCAAACATAGCATTGCCTGAAAAGTAAGATGCATTATCAAAAACAAGAGCATCGGGAACCAAACCTGGTAATGATGAATTGATCTATGAATTCAATAAGAGAAGTTTGTGTCTTAGCGGAATTGCCTTCAACACACTGGTAAAGTAATTCGTCGCATGTAAGGATTACTTATGCTGTTTGGAAGAATTAGGAGTATTTCCCAATAATGTCCAATCCCCATTGCTCAAATGGTTGTTCAATGTTGACCGGTTGCAGAGGAAAGGCTGATTTCTTTAGTCTTCCACTTGAAGTTTGACAACTTGGGCATTTCCTCACATATTCATGAGCATCTCTAAATAGAGTGGGCCAGTAGTATCCAGCATGGATGACTTTGTGAGCTGTTGTATCAGCTCCGAAGTGGCCTCCTGCTGGACCGTCATGCAATTCCTGCAAGACCCTTTGTGCTTCCTGTTTTTCAAGGCATATTAGTAAAACGGAATCATAATTTTGCCTAAACATAACATCATCAATAATGGTAAAAAAAATTTCTTTCAATCTTATGGCCCTTTTATTTTTGTAGGACAAGTTGGGAGGTGCATATCCATTTTTTAAGTAAAATATTAAATCAGCATACTGTGATTCAGAATCAATGACACTTACCTGATTGATGGTTTCAGGTTGATCTGTATAGCTTGATTCCAGAATGTTGGACGCGCCTGCCAATAACCTGCAAAAACCTTGGCCTCTAACAATATTTGTTGGCTTTATTTCTATGTCGTACTCCTGAAGTGTTGTTACCCAATTTGCCCTTTTTTTCTCCCAGTTCTTTCAGGATTAACAGTTGTCTAACTGAGGAGAAAGGAACTATAACCTTTGTATAGGCTTTCAACAGAAAGGGTCTGTAATGTTTAACCGCTTTATATACAGCAAAGGCTTGTTTTTCTACTTCAGAATAGTTTAATTCTGCACCTTGAAGATTTGAGCTATAGAATGAAATCGGTGCTATCCAAATTGGTGATATTGATTGTGTAAGTATGCACATAGAGGAATCGGATGCATGGTTATACAATGTAAAATGATTAGAAAAATTTTGCGGGTATTTAGAGCTGGGCATTGATTCACATTGAACTTTTGATTAGTTCAAAAATGCTTCCTTATTCTGGCACTCCCACATATTGAAAACGACTGAATTTTTCTTAATCATAGTTTGACGTGGTAAATAATTTGAGAAAAATCTGGAACGAATCTTTTTACAAAATTGATTTGGCCTAAGAATGAATGCATGGATTTCTTATTATGAGGAAAAGGGATTTCAGAAATTTCCTTAATCCTGTCTGGATCGATATAGATGCCATCTTTAGATACAATAAAGCCTAGGAGCTTACCTTGATCAAGAGCGAAGAAATATTTCTTAGGGTTTAGAGAAATACCGTATTTCTTACAGCATTGGAAGATCTGATTCATATCATGCAAGTGATTGGATCTCTCTCTTGAAAATACAGTGATGTCATCTAAATAGACAACTACTGTTCTATTAATTAACCCTTTGAAAGCGATATTCATCGCCCTTTGGAAAGTGGCTCCTGCATTAATAAGTTCGAAAGGCATTTTCTGATAAGCATATGTTCCCCACTTTGTTCTAAAGGTGGTTTTGAGTCGGTCATCAGGGTGAACCAGAATTTGATTATACCCTGAAAATCTGTCCAAGAAGGACATTAACTCTAAACCAGCCACTGACTGGAGTATCTGCTCCATAGTGGGTAATGGGAAATTATCTTTTAGACTTGCCTTATTTAAATTCCTGAAATCAATACAAATCCTTATGTCGTCGTTCTTCTTTCTGACTGGTACCATATTGGAGACCCAATTCGAGTGTCGTACGGGAAAAATAATCTTAGCTTTCAAGAGTTTGTTGAGTTCCGACTTTATTTGACCCTCTAGGTTTGGATGTATTTTTCTCAACTTTTGTTGAATTGGTTTCTGCTCGGGAAGCATTGGGATAGTGTGTTGAATAATAGATGTGTCATATGTTTTTAGATCATCATATCTCCAAGCGAAAACACATTTATTTTTTCGTAACAGACTAATAAATGCTTCCTTTTCCTCTATAGAAAGTCCTAATCCTAAATTAATGTTTTGAGGACTTTGCTCGGTGCCAAGGTTTATTAATTCAAACCTTAAGGTGGAGCTTTGAAGCTTTGTATTAGATACAGGTTTGAACCTGTCTTTGATATCGTAAAGGTCTTCAAGCTTCACTACGCGCTTAGGGATTGAGTTTTCCTCATGTTTACCTTGTATTTGAGTATCGTGCTCATCTTCCTCAATGATTTGATTGTCATAGGATTTCCCAGAGGTCAGAAATTGTAAAATGTCTTCATCATGGTTAAACACTCTCCAATTAGTTACATTATCTGGAATGGATGGCCTAAAAAGTAATTCTACTGAAAACCTATCTGGACTATAGTCTTCGGAAGGGAGCAGCTTGGAAGCGACATTGGCCAGCAAATCAGCTGCGGAGTTCTGTAGCCTAGGAATGGAAGATATATTGAATGCTAAAAAATGGGAGGTGAGTTCTTGTACTAGCGATTGATAATGCTTAAGATGGTTCGAAAGACAATGGATTGTATTCCTTACTTGTTTGACAATAATCTCAGAGTCGCCAAAGACCTTCAAGTACTGAACTTTGAGGCCGATTGCTTTGTATAGTCCTTGGACAAGCGCTTCGTACTCGGCTATGTTATTCGTGCATTCAAATTCTAATCTACAAGACAGCATTGTTTTTTCTCCTTGCGGGCTGACCAAAATGCATCTTGTTCCTGATCCTTCGCTAGACTTAGATCCATCAAAATATAAAGACCAAAATAATGAATTATCTACAGTTTTTGTTACAACATTCTCAGTCACATTAACGCATTTAGACCTATCGGTCTGTGAAAAGTTTTCGATCTGTGATGCAAAATTATTGACTGAGAAAGGGGATGGATGGGCAATATAATTGCCGAAAAATGACTCTGAAGAATAGTTTCCTAGGATATTATTGTTGAACGCGACTGGCTGATTTTCTTGTTCAAATTCTATAACAGTGTGGGTCATGTGTTTCTCTTGATCAATCTTTATTTGATTGGGCTTGCCCTTATAGGGGAGCCACATATGTGACCAATCGGTAGAAATATACCCATGGAGTTTTTTTGACCAATCCCTGCATAAAATTAACCCATAGAATTCAGGTATATCGGCGACTAGAATATCAATCCTTTGGACGATTCTTGGATCTTCCGATAACCTGATTGTTACAAGGTTTATTTCCCCTAGAACTTGAACTTTAGTTCTATCTAACTGGACGATGTGAATAGAAGACTTCTGGGTATCTATATTCAGTTTGGAGCAAACTGAAGCTGGCATTATATTCGAAGATGCCCCAGAATCAATTAAACAATTGTGTAGATTTCGATTATAAATTTCATAAGTCAAGAGGAAATGAGGAGTATGGGAGTTTGATCTATCTCCAATCATAATAGTGTCATTTGCCTCAACTCTACCAGCAGGGGGTTGTCCTGAGTCGCTTGCAGCTTTAGTGGTGGGAAGAGGTGAAGAAGGGACAGCGTTAAATTCTTTGAGCAGTAATTTTTGCTGATGTTTTAATTTACTAAGTTCAAACATAGTGATGTTTGCCTTAGTTTTCTTCATGTCATCGACAATGTTGTAATCCATCGAATCAGAAACTACCAAAGTTTTGGATGGTGGGTGAAGGTGTAGTAGAAGATGATGGCTGATTGTTAGATACTGTTGTGGCTGGTTTTCTAACAGGTACCTTTTCCTTTACAGTATTGGTTCCGGCACTCCTTTTCTTGGGATTAGCTTGAACAGTTTCGGGAGCACCTTTACTCCTTGTAGTGACAGGAAAGGCTTCTTGTTCGGCATCAGTATCAGAATTAGGGAGTATAAAGTCCCACATTCCGTGACATTCAACTACTTCCTCTTCTTCTCCTTCAGATGGTGTAACTGTTTCTTCCTCTTCTTCTTCCTCAGGATCCGAGTCTGCATACGATATAACATTAGGAGGTTTGGACTCGGGTTTCTTGAAATTCCTATATGGTTTCTTTGTTGAGGATTCTGATACTTGTTTCTTGATCTCAACCATTTCGTTCGACATAGTTTTAAGGAATTTTTGAAGGCCCTCCATTTCATATGGGTCCTTAGTATTCTTTTTCTTAGAGTCGTCTTTAAAGGACACTTTTTGAGATTTTCTTTCTTCTAAGGCAGTTTTCTTTTCTAAGGCGATTACACTTTTTTCTACAGCGAGTGATTCCTTCATGTTTTCGGCTAATGTGGGCTGTTTGGCCCTATCAACAAATATGGCAATGTTTGAAGGCAAAGTAGTGATATACCACTCACTTCTAACTTGTTCGCTTGGTTTATCATCAGTGGGGATCTTGTTCAAGAGTTTGTTAAATCTGGAGTTGAACTCCTTGATGGGTTCTCTTGATTCGATCCTTAAATTTGAAAGATCATGGACAAGTGTAGCTAAGGATCTGTCATCACCGTATTTGGTGAGAAACTGTTCCTGGAAGATATTCCAACTTGTGATGGATCCAGAGGGCAAGGAAAAATACCAAGACCCTACAGATCCTTGTAATGAATAGGGAAACAATCTTACTACCACATCTTCTTTAGTGACTCCCTTTAGATTAACTGACAGCATAAAATTGTTTATATGCTCTTCTGCAGAAGTTCCAGCATCTGGATTGAATTTGGGTAATCATTTTTCGGGGTAATCGGGTAAAGGATGTAAAGGTGCAAGCATGGTAGCCGCACTAGGACTTCTCCATGGTCTTTGGGCCATTTTAGGATTACCAACAATCGCTTGTGGTGTTCCAGGTGCCTGAGGGGGAGGTGGAAGTACAGACTAAAAAGATGGCGATGTTTGGGATGAAGCCCCATGGTGAACAACTATATGGAGTGGTGAAGTGGGTGTATGACTTCACACAGGTGATGATGAAATGGAAGATGATGGGGAAAGGGTTTCGCTACCAGAACCTTCAGCGGTCTTTTTTATCCTTTTCCTTTCGGGTAAAGGAAATTCAGGTGGTTCAATACCTAGCTTTTCGCTTTGGAGTCTGGTAAGATGAGGGGGTAAGCGAAATGGCGAAGTCTGACTGCCTTGTGATACTTCAGATCTAGGAGGGGATATTGAGAAGCCTTGAAGTTTCTGGATGATGGATTGAACTTTAGGGGACTCCGGACTTAAGTGTTCTGAAGTATGATGTAATTGAGCAGTGGTGGTTGATTCCTCTTCGTCTCGTCTGGATACTGGAGATTCAGAATGCGAACAAGATGTTCGAGGAGAGGTGTAGGGTGAGTTACTCTTTGAATGGTTTGTAGGTATTGGCTTACTCGCCATTCATAGTAGATGGCCCTCCTTCTAGCGCCAGAAATGTTGAGGCCTCGGAAATCACTGCCACAACATTGGGAGATAACCACCCGGTCTGGACCTTGGTACAGCTCCTTTTCCTTTTGGAATGGTGGCTCCGACTGGAGATAATGGGACCAGTTTCCCGATAATGAAATAAAAGGGATGGATGGGTGATGAATAGATTGCTTAAGTGATAGGCAACTAGCTTATTCTATTGACGAAAATAGGGAAACTAATACTAATCCCGGGAACAACTTATTCATTCGGAATGTAGCGTTAAATAATCTTTATCTATCTATTAGGCATATAGATGACTCTGTAAAATAAATAAGATATGTTCAATCATTCAAAGATTGCTTCATGTGAATAGTCACAATGAAGAGATAAATACAAATTACTGCATTCACTGTTTATATCATCGATACATATATACGATTGAAAGGGAAGCATGCGATAAACAACCAATAGTGGAATTCATAAGGAATGTTGTGAAAAACACACATATATATAAGCGATAATAGCAAGAGCGATTTAAACAACAATTCATATAATGAAAATGAATACAGACGCAGATAATAGTACCATGTGAGCTGTAGATAAATCCGAAATATCAATCGCTATTCAAAATTCCTTCTTCAACATAGAAATGCTTTCAAACAATGACAATAGTGCACATTTGCATAAAAGCCTTCCTCATCAAATTCAGAATAATTGGTCAAGTTTCATAAAAGAATATCCCTGAAGTAAAATAGTGCAACTTCAGGGTTTAAGTCATATACAAAACTTTTTACGACCCTTTCTAAATGCATGAAAGGGTCTATAAATACTACTAAACTAAAAATATCTATGAAACAAAATCCTACTAAATTGGTATCAGTAAATGCGGTCTATCTCTCAGGGGCGATCTGGCAGTCGGCGAAGTGAGTCATGCCTCAAGTTGTTTGCCCTTAAACCTTAGC
>APFE030062698.1:39794-90908 GCA_000404065.3 Pinus taeda
GGGAAATTATCTTTTAGACTTGCCTTATTTAAATTCCTGAAATCAATACAAATTCTTATGTCGCCATTCTTCTTTCTGACTGGTACCATATTGGAGACCCAATTCGAGTGTCGTACGGGAAAAATAATCTTAGCTTTTAAGAGTTTGTTGAGTTCAGATTTAATCTGACCCTCTAGGTTTGGATGTATTTTTCTCAATTTTTGTTGAATTGGTTTCTGCTCGGGAAGAATTGGGATAGTGTGCTGAATAATAGACGTGTCATATGTTTTTAGATCATCATATCTCCAAGCGAACACATGTTTATTTTTTCGTAACAAACTAATAAATGCTTCCTTTTCCTCTATAGAAAGTCCCAATCCTAGATTAATATTTTGAGGATTTTGTTCGGTGCCAAGGTTTATTAATTCAAACCTTAAGGTAGAGCTCTGAAGTTTTGTATTAGATACAGGTTTGAACCTATATTTAATATCGTAAAGGTCTTCAAGCTTCACTACACGCTTAGGGATTGAATTTTCCTCATGTTTACCTTGTATTTGAGTATCATGCTCATCTTCCTCAATGATTTGATTGTCATAGGATTTTTCAGAGGTCAGAAATTGTAAAAATTCTTCATCATGGTTAAACACTCTCCAATTGGTTACATTATCTGGAATGGATGGCCTAAAAAGTAATTCTACTGAAAACCTATCGGGACTATAGTCCTCGAAAGGGAGCAGCCTGGAAGCGACATTGGCCAACAAATCAGCTGCGGAGTTTTGCGCCATGGGTATGGAAGATATATTGAATGCTAGGAAATGTGAGGTAAGCTCTTGTACCAGCGATTGATAATGCTTAAGATGGTTCGAAAGAAAATGAATTGTATTCCTTACCTGCTTAAACAATTATTTCATAGTCGCCAAAGACCTTTAAGTACTGAACTTTGAGGCCGATTTATTTATATAGTCCTTGGACAAGTGCTTCGTACTCGACTGTGTTATTAGTGCATTCAAATTCTAATCTACAGGACAGCATTGTTTTTTCTCCTTGTGGGCTGACCAGAATGCATCCTGCTCCTGATCCTTCGCTGGACTTAGATCCATCAAATATAAAGACCAAAATAATGAATTATCTACAGTTTTTGTTACAACTTCTCAGTAACATTAACGCATTTAGAATAATCGGTCTGTGAAAAGTTTTCGATCTGAGATGCGAAATTGTCAACTAAGAAAGGGGATTGCTGGGCAATATAATTGCCGAAAAATGACTCTCTGAAGAATAGTTTCCTAGGATATTATTGTTGAACGCGACTGGCTGGTTTTCTTGTTCAAATTCTGTAACAGTATGGGTCATATGTTTCTCTCGATCAATCTTTATTTGATTGGGCTTGCCCTTATAAGGGAGCCACATATGTGACCAATCGGTGGAGATATACCCATGGAGTTTTTCTGACCAATCCCTACTTAAAATTAATCCATAAAATTCAGGTATATCGACGATTAGAATATCGATCCTTTGGACAATTCTTGGATCTGCCGATAACCTGATTGTTACAGAGTTTATTCTCTCCTAGGACTTGAACTTTAGTTCTATCTAACTGCACGATGTGAATAGAAGACTTCTGGGGTTCTATATTCAGTTTAGAGCAAACTGAAGCAGGCATTATATTGGAAGATGCTCCAGAATCAATCAAGCAGTTGTGCAGATTTCGATTATAAATTTCATAAGTCAGGAGGAAAGGAGGGGTATGGGAGTTTGATCTATCTCCAATCAGAATTGTGTTGGTTGCCTCAACTCTACCTGCAGGGGGTTGTCCTGAGTCACTTGCAGCTTTAGTGGTGGGAAGAGGGGAAGAAGGGACAACGTTAAATTCTTTGAGTAGTAATTTCTGCTGATGTTTTAATTTACTAAGTTCAAACATGGTGATGTTTGCCTTAGTTTTCTTCATGTCATCGACAATGTTGTAATCCATCGAATCGGAAATTACTAAAGTTTTAGATGGTGAAGGTGTAGTAGAAGATGATGGCTGATTGTTAGATACTGTTGCGGCTGGTTTTCTAACGGGTACATTTTCCTTTACAGTATTGGTTCCGACACTCCTTTTCTTAGGATTAGCTTGGACAGTTTCGGGAGCACCTTTACTCCTTGTAGTGACAGGAAAGGCTTCTTGTTCGGCATCAGTATCAGAATTAGGGAGTATAAAGTCCCACATTCCATGACATTCAACTACTTCCTCTTCTTCTCCTTCGGATGGTATAACTGTTTCTTCCTCTTCTTCTTCCTCAGGATCCGAGTCTGCATATGATATAACATTAGGGGGTTTAGACTCGGGTTTCTTGAAATTCCTATATGGTTTCTTCGTTGAGGATTCTGATACTTGTTTCTTGATTTCAACCATTTCGTTCGACATCGTTTTAAGGACTTTTTGAAGGCCCTCCATGTCATATGGATCCTTAATGTTCTTTTTATTAGAGTCGTCTTTAAAGGACACTTTTTTAGATTTTCTTTCTTCCAAGGCAGTTTTCTTTTCTAAGGCGATTACACTTTTTTCTACTGCGAGTGCTTCCTTCATATTCTTGGCTAATGTGGGCTGTTTGGCCCTATCAATGAATATAGCAATGTTTGAAGGCAAAGTGGTGATATACCACTCACTTCTAACTTGTTCGCTTGGTTTATCATCAGTGGGGATCTTATTCAAGAGTTTGTTAAATCTGGAGTTGAACTCCTTGATGGGTTCTCTTGATTCGATCCTTAAGTTTGAAAGATCATGGACAAGTGTAGCTAAGGATCTGTCATCACCGTATTTGGTGAGAAACTGTTCCTGGAAGATATTCCAACTCGTAATGGATCCAGAGGGTAAGGAAAAATACCAAGACCCTGCAGATCCTTGTAGTGAATAGGGAAACAATCTTACTACCACATCTTCTTCAGTGACTCCCTTTAGGTTGACTGAAAGCATAAAATTGTTAATATGTTCTTCTGCAGAAGTTCCAGCATCTGGATTGAATTTGGGTAACCATTTTTCGGGGTAATCGGGTAATGGATGTAAAGGTGCAGGCATAGTAACCGCACCAGGACTTCTCCATGGTCTTTGGGCCATTTTAGGATTACCGACGTTTGCTTGTGGTGTTCCAGGTGCTTGAGGTGGAGGCGGAAGCACTGACTGAAAAGATTGTGATGCTTGAGATGAAGTCCCTTGGTGAACAACTATATGAAGTGGTGAAGTGGGTGTATGACTTCGCACAGGTGATGATGAAATGGAAGATGATGGAGAAAGGGTATCGCTACCAGAAACTTCAGTGGTCTTTTTGATCCTTTTCCTTTCGTGTAAAGGAAATTCAGGTGGCTCAATACCTAGCTTTTCACTTTGGATTCTAGTAAGATGAGGGGGTAAGCGAAATTGCGAAGTGTGACTGCCTTGTGATACTTCAGATCTAGGAGGGGATATTGAGAAGCCTTGAAGTTTCTGGATTATGGATTGAACTTTAGGGGACTTCGGACTTAAGTGTTCTGAAGTATGATGTAATTGAGCAGTAGTGGTTGATTCCTCTTCGTCTCGTCTGGATACTGGAGATTCAGAATGCGAACGAGATATTCGAGGAGAGGTAGAGGGTGAGTTGCTCTTTGAATGGTTTGTAGGTGTTGGCTTACTCGCCATTCATAGCGTATGGCCCTCCTTCTAGCGCTAGAAATGTTGAGGCCTCGGAAATCGTTACCACAACATCGGGGATAACCACCCAGTCTGGACCTTGGTTCAGCTCCTTTTCCGTTTGGAATGGTGGCTCCGACTGGAGATAACGGGACCAGTTTCCTGATAATGAAATAAAAGGGATGGATAGGTGATGAATAAATTGCTTAAATGATAGGCGAATAACTTATTCTATTGACAAAAATAGGGAAACTAATACTAGTCCCGAGAACAACTTATTCATTCAGAATGTAGCGTTAAATAATCTTTATCTATTTATCAGGCATATAGATGACTCTGTAAAATAAATAAAAGATGTTCAATCATTCAAACATTGCTTCACATGAATAGTCACAATGAAGTGATAAATACAAATTACTACATTCACTGTTCATATCATCGATACATATATACGTTTGAAAGGAGAGCATGTGATAAACAACCAATAGTGGAATGCATAAGGAATGCTGTGAAAAACACATATATATATAAGCGATAATAGCAAGAGCGATTTCAATAACAATTCATATAACGAAAATGAATACAGACGCAGATAATAGTACCATGTGAGTTGTAGATCAATCCGAAATATCAATCGCTATTCAAAATTCCTCCTTCAACACAGAAATGCTTTCAAACAATGACAATAGTGCACATTTGCATAAAAGCCTTCCTCATCAAATTCAGAATAATTGGTCAAGTTTCATAAAATAATATCCCTGAAGTACAATAGTGCAGCTTCAGGGTTTAAGTCATATACAAAACTTTTACGACCCTTTCTAAATGCATGAAAGGGTCTTTAAATACTACTAAATTAAAAAGATCTATGAAACAAAATCCTACTAAATTGGTATCAGTAAATGTGGTCTACTTCTCAGGGGTGATCTGGCAGTCGGTGAAATGAGTCATGCCTCTGGTTGTTTGCCCTTAAACCTTAGCTGACTTATCGCAAGCATTGGTTCTACTTCTGGCGGTTTGTTGAGGCGTAAACTGAATTGGGCGGCGAAGGTGGCATCCTGGATGTCAGGTAAGATATAATCGACAACATCGGTTAGGCACTTCAAGACGGATCTTTAGTTGTATGGTTTGATTAAGAAGAACCAATATGAATCCCATGTCAGACTATTGACTCCAGCGATCAGTCTTTCGCTTTTCTCCAGGTCCGGATAGCATGAGTGCTCCAATATATTTGCTGTTGTTAACTGACCTGGAGTGCATTGGGAAATTATGTTAGATAAATACAATGTATTATTCACTAATTCAACCAAATTTCCACTGATTGTCCTGCATCTGGAAATTTCTCTTTCTGCTTTCATCAGTTGTGATTGCCATTCTGTGAATAATATCTCTTTGTGCAATTCTAGAATTCTTGGTAGATAAGCTGCTCAGCCTACATCTGAATCCTGCCATTCTATAAAGTTTGTCAGTGTTTCTTCTGCCTGATCCAAGTCAGCCCTTGCTTTGTCTACCTTTTCGCTTAGAGACGCTGACAATCCGCACAATGGTTCTGCTCGTATAAGATGTTGACATAATAGTTTAACCTGATTAATCAATCCCTTATTTAGTTGGAGCGCTTCTGCTTTAAATTCATCTATCTTAGGGAGATTTTTCGTTTGCTCAATTTGAGTAGTCAATTGAGCGATTTGTTCATCTTTTGCTTTCATTGTTCCCTCAGTCGATATTTTTAACTGCTCTAGTGCCGCTGATATCTCTTTTTGCCTTTGTATTGCGCCTTCATCTATCCTCTGTTTTTGCTCTTGTAATTGTTTGATTAGCTGGTTATTGTTCTGCTGCTGTACTAGCAATTCTTTCTCCGCCTGCTCTGCCCTCTATTGAACTTCTGATAGTCTTGCCTGTAGTGAAGAGATATCCTGATCCTTGGCTTTTAACAAATTTCTCACCTCCGTTGCTTTATCAATAGTCGCCGCCGAATATGCTCCAGCGAACTGTGATAGCTTGGTTAAGTCATCGAAGGGGTCGAATTCCTCTTTCCATACAACATTGCCCGTTACTGTTGATTCAGGGAATGGGGAAGGTTGATCAGTCCTTTTCCTTTTCCTCTGTCGCTTTACGACAACTTTATGCTTGGGGCTATAAAATACATCTAAAGGGGGATCTCTTCAATTTGCAAAACGATCTCTCCCGTTGGATCTTTAGGAATTATCTCTAGTTCTTTTGTTTTGGGTAGGCCGCTGGTTTCACCTGAAATCAGTTTCGATGTCGCTTCCTGTGTATCAACTTTCTTTGAAACCTCATCATCTTTCGAGCACTCTAAGTTATTGATGATAGTACTGAATTGATTCCATTTCTGGAGAAAATTCGGATCAACTAATGGATCATGATTATCTTTAGAGCTGCTCTCCTCTTGGGTCTTTGCTTGGGTTTCTTCTTGTTGCTGTGCATTTTCCTGAGTTACCTCCTGCCTTTGGCTATGCGTTTCCTCCTGCTGTTTGGATGTGGTAGGAGGTGGTGTATTATGTCGCTGTTCAGACTCGCTTGACCTGGTTGCTGTCGGTACAGTTGCTAACAGGTCTAGAGGCAGAGTTTGCGACCTCTGTTCTCTGATTTTGTTAAACTCAACTAGGCCTTCATCATTATAAACATTTCGGGCAAGCGACTTGACTTGATACAGTGATTCGACTGATGCGAACAAATCTTCGAATTTGTCTTCTTTGTGCTCGACCTTGGCCAATTTGTCCTGGTTGAGCGCATTGTAAGCGATTTTTCTTGGATCATACTGCCTCCTTGGCAGAGTAGCTAGGGTGAGAAAATTCATTTTCTCGGCTTCCTTCTCTGCATGCTTGATGTCATGCAGGGTATACACTCCAATTCGAAATGGAAAAGAAGGCCAAACATGTTTTTTAGCTCTTTTCAGGGTTTGGGTAACCCCTTCAGCGCTGATTTGATAAGCTACCTCCCTGGCAAGTAGCTTATCGGGGATGTAAAGTGGTAGCACATGTGGCTTAGCCTGACTGCCAAAAACTCTGATATAGGTGAATTTCTCCTCCCCAAACCAACTCGCTAATGCAGTCAAATCTACCACTGCTTGCTCGGATATTTTAGGGGCAAGCTTATTAAAAATTGAATAATGAATTGGTAACATAAAACCGTTGCAGATTTGGTACAGGTGGTGCTTATAACTAGTCTTCCAATGTTTTCGATGATATATGTGAATGGGTGTGGGGTCTTGCGACGTCCACCTCCATCCTAGCACAGGAAATTCAGAATTAAAACACAACACATCCATAATATATGCACTATAGTAAAATGGCGGAATAACCCTCTCTGTGACACGATAGTCAGACCTAAAGTCAAGAATGTCTTTGGCTAACTTGTCGGATGATATGACCGCCCAGTCCATGATTTCTCCACTACATGTTGCCTCAATTAGGGGGACCATTTCTATGGTGATATTGGCAGAGTCATGCAATCCCCATAGCCTACACATCATAATTCCAGCATAACAATAAGGTGAACACAGGGAGTCAACTGAGTACTTACCCAAGGTTTCATGCTTGTGTTTTGCTGGATTCTATCTCCAGCCTCGAATTGGTTCAGATTCGGTCTCATTCTCTCCTAGAAACTTCTCCAAAAATGTAGCATTATACTTCTTCTCTTCTCGTGGCAGGTGATACATTAGCCTTAGGTCTTCGGCTCAAAATGAACCGAAAACCCTCCCATCCGTAGTTTCAAACAGTCTATTGATAATTGGGAGCTCTTGGAGTGCCCACCTTACCACATCTGTGTAAGGGAGAACCTGCTCCCGAGCCGCTATTTTGTGTAGGAAGGAGTCAGCCAAGTCTTTTAGATTGGCATCAGATTTGCTGGTATTATCGCATAAAATCTCCACTTCGGTCACCATTGGCCCTTCGGCCTCAATCAAATTATAATTCCCTTGCCAAGTGGTCTTGGGGAGTTCTAAACATGTTGTATCTGATATTAGTCCTTTGTTCTTCCCAGTTGGATCAGCGACAGTTAGCCCTGTGGCTGGCGGAGCAGTAGGCATTGTAGTCTTCTTGGATTTCTTTCCCATTCCACTTTCTTCTGTTTCTACGAAAGAATTCTGTGCAGAGTGGAAGATAAGCGCAACACATGCAACAATATAATGAATCAAACAGAATGAAATATATATATATCTTGGCACATTCACAGTAATTAATCGACTTAAGGTGGCCTTAGGATCAAATACGTGGATAGGCTTCAAACCTGTTTTTCTTATTAAATGGTCATTACAGCCTGTCAGTCTCATTAATTACAATTGCTTCGATTAATGGATAAATGATTTATTTGAAGCATGCTGAGGGCGATTTGGTAGTTTGAACACGGATGAGCAGCTTTTCCAAAGGATATGGCCTTAATTACGAATAAATCAAATCAAACTGCCTTTATGATTGTTACATTGAGAACTGTGCCATTTACCTTTTTGCGAAATCGGGCATCGGGGAAATGCTAAGTGATTGCATTGGTTTTTCTTGGAATCCTCGATTGCCGATATCCGATATCGCATCGCGTCAGGCATCGCTGGTAGTGCTGCTTAGGGTGAGGGCATGGTGAGTCACCGATTGCCGATAGCGATATCGCATCACATCAGATGAGGAGAAGCTTAGTTGTGCTTTAGATGTTATTGCCGATTGTCGATTGCCGATTTCGCATCGCATTGTAGCAAGGATCATTACTCGTGTTACTTTATGCTTTGCCGATATCCGATAGCGATTTCGCATCGGTGAAAACCAATATGTCCCTTGCATTGTGTTTCCTTTGTCATTGCGATATGCGATCTTGCGATCGCTTTATCGCAATGATAAAGATAAATTGTTTTATATCGGGGTTTTTTGATTGGTTTTATTAAAAATCCCTTTTGCGAAATAGAACTTTAAATTGATACCAATTTGAAACAAAAATTAAAAAGGGACCCATTTCACATTATATTTTTTGGAATTTTAATGATATGAAATGGGGGGTTGTTGTAGGGCTCAACAGGATGCCAAACAATATGTCAAGCAGTGTGATAACTGTCAACGTGTTGGCTAGCCTAATCAAACCAATGAAATGCCTTTATGTCCTTAGGTTATGATTGAGACTTTTGAAAAATGGGCCATTGATTTTGTAGGACCAACAAATCCAACATCATCAAATAAAAAGAATATTTTGGTTTTTACATATTTTGTTACGAAATGGATAGAAGCTAAAGTTGTTTCTTTTGCTACTGAAAGAGTTGTTGGTTTTCTTTTTTATTGAAATCTTTACTAGATTCGGTGTACCTAGAGAAATTGTTTCTGACAATGGACTCCAGTTTATTTCTAATCTGGTACAAGGTGTGATGGAGCAGTATAAAATACAGCACAGGAAACCTACACCATATCACCCGCAAGAAAATGGTTAGGTGGAGTCCATGAATAAGGTGATTGAGTCTATCCTCACAAAAATGGTAAATATGCACAGAAAGTATTGGGCTGACAAATTACCATAAGCATTGTGGGCATATCGTACTACTTGTAGAGAAAGTATTGGGCTAACAAATTACCAGAAGCATTGTGGGCATATCAAACCACTTGTAGAAACAACACATGACACACACCATATGATCTGGTGTACAGAAAACAAGTCCTCTTGCCGATAGAATTCGAGGTCAAGACTTTCAGGACTACAATCCAATTGGGGTTGGATCTCTCTGAAGCCTAGCAGTAGCGTCTTCTACAATTGAATGAGTTAGATCAATTTTGAAGGGATGATGTTCAGTAGAACATCTTTGTTCAATAGCAACACAAGAAGTGGCATGACAAGTCCACTCAAAAGAAGCAATTCCAACCAGGTGATTGGGTACTCCTTTACGATTCTAGATTCAAATATTTTAAAGGAAATCTCCATACACACTGGATGGGACCCTATGAGGTGGTCAAAGTGTTAGAAAATGGAGTGGTAGAAATCAAAATTATTGATGGATGGAATTCTGTGTTCCTAGTAAACGAGCATATATTGAAGGTATATTTTCAGCCCCTTACTAAAGGAGATTTCATGCAGCAAGTCCAACAGCCATTTGAAAAGGATTTGGTAGGTGGTAACACCAACCTGTCGAAGATTTGATTCCTTCTTGTCCTTAGTAAAAAAATAATAAAAGAAAAAGGAAAATGACAAAATTAAAGAGTATAAAAAGAAAAAAAATCCTGTAATTATGAAAATCAATTGACTGACATGATTGCAAAGGGATCAACGTGAAAACCAACATCCTAGTAGGAAGATCAAAATTTTAGTAAAAAGGAAATGTTACCTGAACTTTTAGATATGTTGGTTTCCACCAAGAAGAAGCAAGTTCACGAAACCGAGCACTTACCCATGTTTGGGGTAACTAGCATGGAAATTTTTATTCAAGTAAACTCTTACTTCCTGCTGCAATTATTTTTTTCCTGCATCAATGTAGGTAGATTTCAAGGTAAAAACTTTGCCTTCTATTTCGCATTTAGAAAATTCCCACTAGTTTCTTTTCTAAAATCCCTAATGAATTACCTTCCTCTTTCTTCTAAGAAAACTACCTTTGCCCGATTTCGTAAAATCCCTCTTTTCCCTTGAATTTTTTCCACATCCCATTTCATTTATCCCCCTTGGTGATATTGTTTCTGGAATCCCTACTGTAATGTTCCTTCCCATTCAAAAAAAATTTACCCCCTTCCCACTTCTTTATTCCCTCATAAATTGATTGCAGAATTTGATGCAGTCAATCCAGAAGGCAGGCTTGTGAAACACCAAAGGATGGCGAATAAAACTTTTCTTGTATATTGAGGAAAAAAAAATTAGTCCAACTACAAAATTGTGTTCTATCAGAATCTTTTTGTTTTGGTAAAAGTCCCTGGTGCAAGACGCACAGTGCAAGCATGACACAGTGCAAGCAGATTTAGTGCAGGAATGCAACTGGTTGTGAATGCAAGTGTAAAATAAAATTCAGACAGTCTAGGAGTGTCTTATAAAGGATGTTTATGGATCTTTATATTCCTGCACATCAGTATTGATATATCATAGCATTGCATGTTTCAATTAATACTCTGTTTCATCATTTACTGAAAATTTTATAGTGTAAGGTGTATAGGGTTTTGAAATCTAAATTTTTTAATAAGTGATGAAGTATGTCTTGATTAAATTACGAGGCAGACTGTGGGATAGTACTATTGTCTTATAGCCTGTATTCACCTTCCTTGAAATAATTTCGCATTACTTGTTCATTATTACCTTACTTGTAATCCGATTATTGTAACCATTGCACCCCCACCGCATAAGCCTCCACTATACCCAATCTTTATGACTCACCTGCAGTGGGTTGATATGAATATGCATATAATACAAAGATTTGTTTTCATCATGACCGGGTGAGTGGGACTAAGAAGATGGAGGGTGACAAACCTTTGGCATATAGCTCTCAGCAAGCATTGGTATCACTCACTGGAATTATTTCAAGGTTGTAATCAGAAAGGTTGAAGTGTAGTTCAACATGGCACTCGTAAGGAGTGAGCCATTGTCTTTGCAGGAGATTGAGAAAACCATAGAATACTGGAATAGTCTTTCACTATTGCAGGAATCTGGGTTCCTACCATTTTTATAGGAGTTTGATAGGTTCGACATGGCTGTGGTACTAGAGTTCACGAAGAGATTCAAAGGAGGCCGAGTCAGGGTCGGCTCATTGAAGTTTGAAGTCACAGAGGAGTCTATTGCTCAAGCTATAGGCTTGCCATTTACAAGGGAGCATTGGTTTAAAAAGTAGCGACTTGGGAGGAAACAATGGCACTGGTTCATGGTTGACAAGAAGCTTAAGGTTGACTAGAGGAAGGGAATTCCACAGAGTGCCATGATCGGGAAGTGGTGAGACCTCCTGCTCATAGTGCATAAATTTGTGAATGATGAGGGATGTTACACATTGGCATTCCTATATCACCTTCAGCTATTTCTGCACTTCAAGTCAGGAAAATTGATTAATTTCCCTTACTACCTGCTCAGAAGTCTTTAGAAAATGGCAAAGGGTGTGCAGAGTGGGAACGCAAGCCATGTTGCAAGAAATCTATACCATCATGGGCTTATCATGATCCTGGTCAAGAAGAAGTTGGAAGACAAAGCAGTAACTTGGGGAGCATTCCTGAAAGAATTTTGGCAAGGAGTGTAGGGAATTCTGCTAACACAAGTTAAAGTAAGACAAAGAAACCAGAGACATCGTCTCCTGCCGATCAGAAAGGGGAAAGTACAGCAGTGCAAGTAGGGAGGAAGATAGTCGAAAACACTCCACCCTTGGCTAAGAAGAGAAAGACCAGAACCTTGGTAAGGAAGAAGACGGTCTCTTAAGGGATGAACTAGTCGAGCTTTCTGATTATAATTGATGAATCACCATAAGTTTCCCCTAAAGTTCATAACCTTTCGGTGCTTGCAGATGTAGTAGCACACGCCGTGGAAGATGAAGAGAACACGGAAGACGACGTATTGTTGTCAACTTTTGTCAGTAGATTAAGGAAGAGGAAGATGACACCAAGTACAGGTGAAGTCCAAGTAAAGGGTCATGAGTATTAAGAGGAACATCACATAGTCACCCTCGATAATTTCAGTGAATAGGACATTGAAACCCTCAATTATTTTGAGGAATGGGGTACTGAAGCCCCTACTGTTTTAGAATAATAGGGTACTGAAACTCCTGCTGGGTCAAATGGATAGGGTACTAAATCCCCTGAGGAACTAGAAGAACAGGGAATTTAAAACCTTGAGGAATTGAGTGCATAAGGTACTGAAACCCTTGGCACAAAGGTTGTGGAGGGCATTGAAACCCTTGGTGACAAGGAAACCCCGAGTGCAGAAACATTTGGCAACATCATAACGCACACATTGGATGACCTTGACCTTGAAAATAATGGGATTTGTTTTGAGTCCACTGTAGAGAAGACATTTACACCTGAAGATCTAAGCATGGAACCCTCCACTCTCTACCTCAACATTGGAATAGTAGATTTGGAGTAGCAAGTTCATGACCTGGAGGCTTTGAAATAGGTCATGAAGGAGAAAAATTGGCAGAAGAAAAGCAAGGTAGAGCTGCTTGCAGAGGTAAAAAGTTAGAAGCAGCAAGTAAAAGTATGTAAGTATCGAGATTCCAAATGCTACAAATGCCTCAAGAAGGTGACTAATCAGATGAGAAGATCTCGAGGTAAAAAGCCGAAGATAGTGAAACCAAGAATAAGCATTGAAGTTTAGGATTGAGAGCTGGCCACTCATTTTTTGAGGATTTTTTTGCAGAAGGTAAAATGTTGTGTGAGGACACACAACAACTTAGGGATGGGAGGATGTTGGTGTCCCAAATTTCTCTATTTTTACCCCATTTCTATAAACATTAACCTCTGTTTTATCTCAACTTAAACCTCTCTTTCCTGCACTAGTCCAAGATAACTACCTATTCCCGCATATGCTTCATATCTTACATTAAGATTTATTAAAGTTCTTTATTAAACATTTTTACATAAATTTCATGCCTATTAAGTACCTCTTGTAACTTATGTTAATTTCATAGAAGTAATTGAGAAACTAAGTGTTAATTATGAGTTAGCATGATCAGTGTAGGCATATTCATACACTGTTGATGATGATTGTTCTAAGATTTCCATGAGATAAATATTTCCACGTGGACATTTTTATCCATGACTCCGAGTTTGGTTGCTGATTAACTGAGGATGGATATCGGTGGCGCACAATCAAGGATATTTGCTAAGGATGGTCTACGGCCAGCAAAGTACACGTTCTATTATAACTGATAGTCGATTTTGTAATGTTTGGTTGTTAGTCCATTCAATCAAAGGCTTGAATAGGAAAATGACTGTAGTTAGTGTAATACAGCTAAGGCCGAAAGAATGTATAAAATGTAGATTGTAGGTAGAACTAGCTAGTGATCCTTAGGATGTAATTTCATTTTCTATGTAAAATGGTATCACCCTCAGCTCTGGGCTAGACTCACACTACTATGTATATTTTCTGATCAAGTAATACAAGGAACTCACCATGTTATTCATACGTTGTATATATTTTGTCTTTCATGCGTACATGAGTGGTCAATCGTCTCATTTCATAAATGGGAAATGAGCTGGTTGGCTAGGGCCCAGCCAATATAGCTTGTTCACCCTTATGCTTCCATTATTTGGAAACACTATGTGAATATTACCCTTTGCAGTTGTGTGGTGTTATATTTACTTCTGAAGTTCTGATTTAAATCTATTTCGTAGTAAAGTGTGAGTGGATCCATGGCTAGGAAGTTGATTGAGTTTATTTCTTTCTTGTAATTCTTTTCTTGCATTTCTTTACTCACAATTCTGGTCTTGATTTTCTTTCACTTGGATCATGCAAGAAGCCTCTTCCTGTACCAGTGCATATAGTTTCTTACACTCCAATTTAGTTATTCCTTTCACAACAAATATTGCATTTCTCTTATTGCTTACCATTTTAAGTTGTTTCTATAAGAAAATATATTATTAATTTCAGTAATCATCCTTAACATTGAGAGTGAATTTATGAAGGATTTGAGAACGATTGCATGAATTTGTCGTAGACACTTTATACTTGCATTTTATGACCTATGAATAAAGAACAAAAACATTTTAAGTGGATTGTCAAAGCTAGATGATACATGTAGATCACTTAGACTACTTCTTTCATTACTTCGAGTTTCTTTCATTTCATGAAGTTTAATTCCATTGTAAGATTTAATTAATTAAAGCATTTCTTTTCCATAGATAATTGATCTCATAATTTCATTTGCAATTGCAATTCTTTTCAGCATGTATTTCAATCTTTTTGAAAGTAAATTGGAAACTTTGGTGAAGGAAACTATGCCTCGATACAAGAGTTGGTCTCTTGTCACATAAATAGAATTATCGAAGCCTTGAGGCTTAGAGAACCTCCACAAAGACATAAATCTTTAGTAAGGGAGGTAAAATATAATTTTACACAAAGGCACTATACCTGCACTAGTGCAAGCAGATTACAATAGTACAAGAATAGGTTGTTTGTGTAGAAGTAAGATCAAGAGGAAAATAGATCTCTGTAAGGGCCCACTTGTTAGACTATTAGCCATCTATCTGAAGATAAACATAGCATTTCATTCCAATATTTAAGATTTCTTCCAGTTGTGTGAAAACTCCTTTACTTGATTTACTTGCAAATTGTTCTTTTACATTCCAGCACTAGAGTTGCTTTGGTGTCAATTACCTTTAAGATTGTTTTATGTATGATTCTGCAAACATTTCCTTCAAGAAGTAGGATTAGGAATAGGAAAAGTTCATACCACTTCTAGCATTGCCTGTGATTCGTCTCTAAGTTTACAAAACCCCCGGGTTAACAATTAAGTGTTGAGGAGTTTGCTTAAGTGCAATTCCTGCACCCAACAGTAAACACCATTAATACTTTAATATTTTTAAGTAATGAGTTCCTCATATGCATCTATTCTCTTTATGTTGGAGTAATCTTAAGTTGAAATTAACTAGGGAAAAGAAAAGAGGACATAAATGTTATGCTTTTGGAAGTTCAAGAACATTTTATAATTATGGATACCTTTAGTTCTTATAATCAAACAATTAGTGGCCAAAACATATGTCTGCAGTGTTTTCTCAGCATTTAGTTAGTAAAACAAGATAGTAACTTCTGCGGAAAGAGTTTTGGAATGTGAATGAAGCCAAAGATGGAACATATCACAACATTACCAGTGAGTATAGTCTCAATTTTGAAAAGAGTTAATATGATCAATGTCCCGACGACATAATAAAAATCAAAATAATAAATGTCCCAATGGCCTTATCTCCTAGAAAAAACAACAAAATAACCTCCCTGAATGGAAAATTGTGTCCCAAATATTAGTATTGCATGTAATACAAATAATAGAGAGAAATTTCTATATTCCAAAGATGTAATGAGTGAAAGATACAATTTAAAAGGACAATGCTAACTAATAGAAGTGTAGCTTCAGGAAAAACATCTTCCATACTTGTATTATTGAGAGGATCAACTTCATACTTTGGCTCAACAACATATTAAAATCAACCTCCTTACCCAAAGACAACAAAAATGAGGTAGTTCATAAAATTGAATGTCATACATAGTAGTATCTTCAACATCTTCAACCATGTCCTCATTATCTGAGTTGTATTACTTAATGAGGGAATTCTCCTCCCATGAAATGTTCCTAATGCATGCTGAGTCAAGATGGACTCTGATATCACAGTCTCATTATCTGTACCACATTCTTCAATTACTTAGTCAACTATAATAGAAGAATACCACATATGGAAAAAATAAGTATTATTGAAGAGGATGATGAAACATAAGGGACTTCCTGCTAATTCAAGACAAACTCTAATAGTGTAGTCTCATTCTCTAGCAGAACTACAATTCCTTTTTTTGTAGGATCTACACAATACCTTTGCGTTTAATCTCATCTCATCCAAGTATGGAACATGAATGCTCTATCCCATATCGAGATAACCACATTTAAACTATTCAACCAGTCATTTTCACATGTTACATCTCATTCCTTAAAATAAGAAGACATTAAATCCCAAGGAACAAGCATTGAATGTATATTGCATCTATCTATCATTCACTGAACTAAGTGGTGCTATGAAAAATACACTTCACATAGGTATTTTCCCCAAATCCCTCATATTACCTCAACTTCTCATGCACAATCATTCCAAGTACCTCAACCAATAGTGATGGTATGCTACAAATAACCATATTTACCATCCTACAAGAAATTTTGCATAAATAAGAGAAATGGCAATCTCCAATGTCACAATCACCAATTTGATGAGAACTAGCAAGCATATGCATTGCCAAGGAATTTATTAGAATAACATGTCAAATATTATTGCAGTTAATATGCAATCCAAAATCAATGTTGTGAGTAGGATACCATCATAATCATCTTGATAAGTTACACTCATAGTTGAGATCTATCCTAGATCTAGGGATTCATGCATTAGGACCATGCCACATAATTAAATCACAAGTAATCATATCCATCATGCATGAAATCAATCACTTAAGACCGGATTTTAACACATAAACATATATTTTATTATTTTTCTAAAAATCAATATGAAACCCCCTTTGCAGGAACCCTTATGTTACTTGCTCATGATAGAGCCCATCCAGTCCAAGTGTTGAACCTCGATGCTCTGATACCACCTTTAAACACACCCCTTACCCTCGGTGATGCATTCACTTGATAACCCAACTTCCCTAGTGTAGTTAGAGAAATGGGGTGATACATTATTTTTATTTTTATTTTTCTCTAAGCTTCCAAAACCCCAAGGTAGATGTCACGATTTCACTCATCTCAATGATACTTTTCTAGTGATATAGAATTTTACCCAATTCAGACTCTTGGATCACAATTTATGATCCCATAAAGTTTTATTAGTTTTAATGTGCTGTTCTCTCTCTCTCTTTTTCCATGTGGCACCCACTTGGTACCTGCATGGCACATTACTACTCTACCACATCACTCAGCCATGAGGTGTACTTTGATGCCACATCCTTGTATTACCCTTCCAACACATGGGCATAGTCATCAATATATATATATATATATATATATATAGATAGATAGATAGATAGATAGATAGATAGATAGATAGATATAAATGCACACGTTAACTCATTTTCTTTAACATGTAAACCATTATATCATATTACATATAAACCATGGCGTACACCCATCATCAATAATACACACATACGAATGTTTTGTATGTATCATTGTAGACCTTGAGTTTTATATAGACATATTATTCATATATGTTTGTGTGTGTGTGTCACTCGACTTGTGGTCCCAGCCATCTAATGACTCGTATTACTCTATCAAATTGATGGATCCCTATAATTGTGCTAGCCTCCCTTCCCACTAACCTCATCGAGGGTCTTGCGCTATCAGGGATCTAATTCAAGGTTTCATGCCACCATCTGATGATATGTCGATGCTACCGATTCAACAGTCAAAATACAAAAGCGCTACCCCCCCTCCCTGCTGACATCACAAGGGGGGGTCACATAGTACACGTTCCATGTCATGGTTCTGATCTTAATCAAACGTCCTCTTGTTAACCTATTGATCTAGTAGTATACGAGGCCTCGAATCCCCTTCGTTTATGTCATAGGGGGGAAGCATTGTGGGGTTTACATTCATTGATTCCTCTAACTAATCCCCTCTATCCATTGTGTTTAGCCTCCACCCATGGCCATGGTGATGGGTTGAATGGGAATTATGTTGTAGCCCTCAAGGATTAAGCCTTCGTTCTGATGCAACCATAAGGGCAGCTCCCACCAAAGTTACTCCCAAGGTTAACTGACCTATGGTATAGCCCTTAAGGCCATGATCTCTTACCAATATGTGTAATGGTTCAATTCAACGGTCGGAGCCCCACAACACACACACACACACACACAGATATATATATATATATGCTTAAAAATAAAACAAATGCATGTTATTTATATAATTTCACATGTGTGTAAGTCGAGACCTCTCGACATAGGACTAGAATAAATTGAATTCATAGGGCCATTTAAAGCGAGATCCTTTCCCTCACACCTTAGGCATAACAAATAGATTGTGCATATTATAATATATAGAAACATGGGCATTTCACCCACACCTATTCATATAATTCAATAGTGCTTTCACACTTACATTTATATATGTATGTGGCCTTAGATCTTTTCTCTCTCGGCTCAAAATTTGATCTCATCTTGTAATCAAATTCACATAAATTCTCATGTCTTTGCTCATTTTTTTCCATACCAGCACACAACACCCACATAGATGTATACGTACATGTATTTCTTGCATGAAGACCATAAGTACAATGCCACAACAACAAGAGCCATCCATTAGAACTTCAATACTTTCAAGCGCAGGCAAATCAACCAATTTTCATGCAAGTAACATTAAGAAAACATTTATATCTAAACTTCATGCATGAATAACATTAGTGCAAAACCACATCATCAAGGTACCAATTATCATAACCTCATTCATTTAACTTCGGGAAACAATACATCTCCATGTAAACATTACAAAATCAGCTTAACAGCATAAACATGATTTCATATCAAATATTACATGAGAAATAACTTAGCATGAATTAGAATTAAAGATGATCAATTGAGTTAGGAACATAAAATCTTCACCCAACCATAGATAAGTTATAGGCAATTCTCACTTGCAGTTTCCACCCCCAAGCCATATTCCATAGGCTGGGGATCCTTTCTTAGGGATTAAACTCATTTTCCAATTGAACCAAGGATTCTATAGGTCCTTCCACCTCCACTCACCACTACTTTGTAGTTAAATAGATGCACAGGGGGTCTAGAGACCTACTGCCTCCACCCTTTAGATCACAAAATTGTGGATTCCGCCCAACTTGGGGACTCTAGAACCCACAATAAAACCAAGCTATAGCAGGAAGCCTTCATAAATCCTTCAAAATTTCCAAAAACAATTCCTCCACCCCAACCCTTAGGGAACTCTGATAAAAGTCATCTCCTTCCAATGGATAACGGGGAATCTAGAGGTAATCAATTCCTCCCCTGGAAGTTATTTCCCCTTGACTTCATGCCAATCAAGAGTTCATTTTTCTCTGCTACTCTACGTTCTTCATGGTTTTTTCAATTTTCCTTCCCCTATGTAGTTGTTTGCACTTTCTTTCTTTCTTTTTTAGACATACCTTCCTTTCTCTCCTCTACGTTTTTTTTTCAAATTAATCTCTTCCTCTTCTTCTACGTAGTTCCCAACTTCTTGAATGTCCTCCAGACAATTACTTTTGTATTCCACAATATTTCCAACCATTCCAATGGTATCACCTATATATGTCCCACATATTTGTTGTGGTTGGATATCTTGTTGCATTGGGTGGCCTCCACACCACCCGTTAACACTCTACCATTTTTCCTCTTTAATTTATTTTCCTTTTATCTTTGAGATTTTTTTCCAAAACATCATGGCTCTTGTCCTATTGTTCAACTCCATAAATTTAGATAACTCATGCTATTAAAACATATCATCCAACCTTTAATGGCTTTCATAAGTAACCCAAACTTCCTACAGCAAGAAAAATTAACCCATCCCAGGAAAGTAACCTCCCCAGTCCCTGGAAATTGTGTCCCTTAACTCAACCCCAATTTTTTTTTTTTGTAATTAAATTTCATGACATATTTACAATGCATTCAAAAGTGGAAATTTAACAAGTTGTAACATACTTCTATTGAGATGGGGGATTAATTGATCCAACAAATTCTAAGGCCCATCTATCAAAAGGACCTATCACCACTTGAGGTTGTAATGGCATTTAATATGATTAGATAGGTTGGCCCATCCTCTGGAAACTATCCCACCCTTGTACATACTTTCTTGCATCCTAGAATATGGTAGGCCAAAAATATCCTATATGAAGCGCCTTATGACCTATTCTCCTGACAACAAAATGTCTTCCACAAGGCTCATCATGACAAGCCTTCAAAATGTCATGGATTTCGCCTTCTCTTACACACTGGGCCTAATTTCATTATCTTGGAAAATATGAAATAAATAACCATCCAACCAAAAATATTGGAAACTTCTTTGAAAAATAATTTGTTTCTCCTTAGGAGAAAGGTGGAGTGGAAATTTCCCTATGGTAAGGTAATTAGTGATATCTGCATGCCAAGGTGAGTAAGTAGAAACTACAAAAAGATATTCATTTGAGAAAAATCCTTAACAGAAAAATTATCATCATTGTTTAGTAATCTAGAAAGGAATTCAACTTGTCTACAATGGTGATGTCAAATTCTTGTAGTAACAACAACCACCTAGTAACTCTATCATTGGTGATTGGTTTGTTCATTAAAAAATGAATGGAAAAATTATTAGTATGCACAAAAAAATGATATCGAGTAATATAATGCCTAAATTTGTTGATAACATGTATAACAACAAGAAATTTATTCTCAGTTACCATGTAATTTAATTCTGCAAGACTCAGGTTCTTCTTGATATATTAGATTTCATAAGGCTTTTTTCCTTCTTGTTTTCCCAACGTAGACCCAATGGTTGTATTAGAGGCATCTATGGAGATGTGCAATGGATCCAATTTGGTCCTCACAAAATGCGGGTTGTTGTTACACATCTCTTAAGATCTGTAAAATCATTTTTACACTTATCAGTCCACATGAATTCTTTATATTTTGACAGTAAGGAAAACAATGGAGGTACAATGTTAGCAAAATTTTCTATAAATCACCTATAATACCCCACATGCCCTAAAAATATACATACGTCTTTATATGTCTTAGGAGTAGGAATCTTCAGGATTATCTCTATTTTTGTTGGATTGGCTTGTATACCTACAACACATGATTCCTTTTCTCATCATCATATGACATTTTTCTATGTTGAGAGAGATGGACGTTCAAGAAGCTTCTCAAGATTATTTAGAGCTTCATTAAACTCATTTCCATATGCCATGTGAAATCATCCATGAAAATTTCCAAAAATTCATTAACTAGATCAGAAAATATTCCTAACACAACTCATTGGAAGGTTGTTGGTGCATTAAAGAGTCCAAAAGGAAGGACTCTCTAAGAAAATTTTCCCCAATATAAGTTGAAGGTGGTCATGTATTGATCTTCAAGGTCAATATTAATATGATTATAATCACTAAACCCATTAAGAAATGAAAAAAATATTACCAGACAAGGTATCAAGGACTTGATCAATAAAATGTAGTGGGTAATGGCCCGTATAAGTGGCTTTATTGAGATCCCTATAGTAAATATATATTATAGACTTATATTATTCTTAGGAACAATAACAAGTGAAGATATCAATTAATTGCCAAAAATGGGTAGATGAAATTTTCATTTAAGAGTTTTTGAAGTTCTTCCTTAACAACATCTCTCAAGGGTTGATTAATTCTTCATTAAGGTTTTTAGATAGGGTGTGAAACCTCTTTTAAAAAAATATGGTGAATACATAAATCAAGCTAAATACCCTTCATGTCCTTATAGTCTCATGCAAAAGCTTCTATATACTTTCTTAGCAATTGTACCAACTTATTTGTTTGTGCAGGAGACAAATTAGGGTTAATGTTCAAGGTATTTCTAGGCTTAAGAGTTAACTGGAATACCCTTAGGACTTGGGGTAGTTGGTATTTCTTCTGCAATAATATCAACAATAGCTTCATTCTAGATTTTTCCATTATATAACTCAATCAATTGGACACTGGCTATGTAACAACAAAGGGGTCACTAATAAAACTACTAATGGTGTCATCCTCTATCTCATTTTTTAAATATAAGGCCTTTCCAATAGTAAGGAGTGGCCATGTATCATATCTTTATGGCTTAAATTCAGGACGTATATGTATTTCATAATCAACACTCAACTTAGATGGAGGGTATAGAACAATATTTTTTCTATTATTGACATCATATATAGTCATAAATCCTAATTTGTAGTTGATAAATGCATCTGTAGTGGAAAACCAAGGTCTGCCTAAAATCAAGGGGTGTCCTTCCAAGTTTTTCTAGGGTTGTAACACTACAAAATCGACTATTTACTCCCAAGAATTAAATAAAATAATTATCTTCTTTGATATCCCTTTACCCTTTAGGCCAAATTTTACACTTGTCATCTAGTTCTAGCACAATAGAGGTTGGCCTTAGATTGGTGAATATAAACAGCTCAGAGGTCTCCCTATTCATTATATTGAGAGTAACACCCAAATATACTAGGGTATTTGGGATGGTTGTTCCTCGCATATGAGAAAACACTATTGGATTCCCAGGGTCCTAAGACTTGGCAGGTGTAATTTCTCCTAATATCAATTCTGACAAGTTTCCTAATGACATGCACAATACGTGTATCTCGGGGTTTCCTACCAGGTTTCTTGACATAGATTTCCCTTATTGTTTTTAGGTAAATTGGGACATCTCTAATTGCTTGAAGTAGTGGAATTCAGACGTAAATTCTTTAGCTCTTTTAGAAAATTGGACTTAGGATGAGGGGTATCCTTAGCTATAGTTAATCTTTTTGGATATGGTGAGTTTGGAAAAGTCTCAATATTAATAGAATATTCAGTTGTTACATGCCCTAATATAGTATTAACATCAACTATTATATGAGTTTTAATTGTATCCACAACATCAATTATCACAATGGTATCGATTGTTACAATGGCATCAATAGTTAGACTCATATTGGTAGTAACAATAAGATTGCTTGCTACAGATAGTCCAGCTTGTTGTTTATCCAACAATCCTTTATTTAGAGTTTCCCATATGGGAACTATCTCCTTCATTTTCTGTGATAAGAGGGTAAAATCTTGGGTTGAATGTTCTCCCTAATGGTAATCGTACCTCATTACATTCAACAAGTGAGATAAAATAAGTGCGGAAAATTGTGCTTCAACTTCTTATCCTACCTTATTGTTTGGGTTCAGGTTAGGTTGTACAAGTAATTATGGTCATAAAGGAGGATTACTTACTAGTACATTAAAAGGAAGTTGTATTTGTTGTTGTTGCATTGGTAACTACATCGGAATATGGTTTGGGAAAGAGGCTCCACGTCATCCTTAAGGCCATAAAAGTGATTTATTTGGAGGAGAAGACCACTGATGCAAAGGCATTGAATACTATACTAAAGGAGGGTCACGAAAATTCCAAGGAGCTATAGTTTATTACATTTGTTGAGAAACTTGTGAAGGATTGTACATATTGGACCAAGCATTAAAATAAAGGAAAGTTTCTTTTACCATATCTGGTGGTCGAGGTTTCCATGGTTTCTTGTAACCAATGAAGTATGTTGTTTCAGTATCCTCCCTTAATTTCTTGTAAAATACCTTTAGTCCTAGAAATGACGAGCAATGTCCTACAGAATGTTCTTGTTCATAAATTTTATATATTTCTATGTTGCTGAATGGGCATTAATTAAGAGGATGTGTCTTTATGAATTTAGGGTAGAATACACACAAATCTTGTTTAATCTCAATCTTCTTATGTTTTATCTATAACATATCCAACTAGGAGGACAAGGAATTCATGATATCAATTTTAAAGATTTCAAACAAACTCCCAATCTTTGATCTTGTCACCCCATCTTTAGCTGACCTTTGTATATTGGAAAAGGCATCTCATGGTGAGACCTTATTTCTTGTTGATCCTCTAGATATTCTTAAGAAAAGTGTAACAATTTCATCATAGGTTTTGTTAGCCTCCTGCTGCAGCAGGTTACTCATATTTCATGATTGACATTTTTACAGGCCAAATATGTCATACTTTGCATGCTGCAATGCTCCATATTTGCTAAACAGTCACCAACGAAAGAATGCTACTCAAACTTCACCTACTGCATTCTAATTTTGAAGAGTCATTCCAATTTTGTAGAATTTTCAGCTAAAGGGAGGTCCAAACAGCCTAATCTTGGTCTCCCTAGGTTTCAATTTCCTGTTTTAGAATATAGAGAATGAAAATCTGTCCAAACAGCTTAATCTTGGCAGATTCTTAGATAGGTAGAGAATCAAAGGAGCCCAACTGCTTAATCTGGGCCCTTGGAAGAAAAAGGGTAGTTTGTAGATAGGAAGGTATAAAAAAGAAAAATTGAAATGATGGGTCTGCAAGTCTAAGTGCACCCAAACCAAAAGAAGAAAAAATGTTAGGTAAGTAGGCTGGGTAGGTAGTTTTGAGGTTGCAGAATCTTGATTGCTGATCAGTTCCATGTTTTCATGGTGTCATTTCTACTCAGGACACAATCACTAGGTAGTTTTATGTGAAAGAGCTCAAAATAGGAATAACTAACTTCCTTTCTCCATCTCCCCCAAATCATTAACTAATTTCCCCAAAAAGAGGTCAAGATCTGCTTGATATCTCTTAGTTTCATCATTTTCCTATCATTAGCTTGGGTGAAGACCTGCTTCACTCAAAGAGAATCCATACTCTCTCTATAAGGTTCTATCTCCCCTTTTCAAGCCTAATATTTCTGAAACTTAGCGCTTTCTTGTCATCTCCATATTAACTACTAACATTATTATTTAACTCCCTATATTTTCCCTGTCCCCATACTAAAACTATGTAGATAATCCCCTTATGTAAATATCCCCTCCCTTGGTTGAAATATAACCATAAATACTTCACTGGGAATTACTAAGTCACCTGGCCCTTAGTAAGAACCCTCCCTCTACAAAAATTTCCACTCCCAAGTGTATGGACCCCTTCCAAACACTAAGGGAACCCTTTCCAAATGCTATTAACCCTCCCCGCTCATTCTTCTATGAAAAATATTAACGTTGGTTTGATAAGTTTTCACCGCGCAAACACATTTACCCATTTTCTAAAGTTGAAAACCCACCGCGCTGCAAAAAATTAAGCCTTTAACGCGCGCGCGACTTTGCTAAACCCCGCGGATCTCCCTTTCCCATCCACTGTCGGATCGCCTCCCCCAAATCTGATGGTCCCTGATTGCATCACGCGCCTGATTACGGTGGTAGGTTACCACCCGATGTCCGACGGTTTTCCCGTCGTACACCGGGACAAGTGGTGGCCTCCCATTGCATCGGGCCGCCCCTGACAGAAACCACCTCCTTACCAAAGGCGGTCCGACGCACAGGGAAAACTGCCCTCCCCTCACATAACAGGAGCGCCACCTCATCCTGCCAGGTCGCCTCTAGGTCACCTCACCCTGCCTACGCCCGGTCCATGTCACCCTACCACGTCACCCCACCGTACTGCCACGTCACCTTGATGACGTCAGCATTCTGACGTCACATCTGTACCAAAGGGCCCCACTGCTGATGTTAGCATGCTGATGTCATCTGCTGTACTACTGACATCAACATCCAAAAAAACGAAAATTCGCGCAAGAGGAAAAATCGTGCTTCGGAGCTCCGTAATGAGAAACGGGGGCAGTTTTTGATGTGCGATGAAATAGGCCATATTGGGGAATATTTAGGGAATCTTTTGACTCCTTGGCCCGTTTTACACCGAAAAGGCCCGAAATTGCCTGATTTTTCCAAATTAAACCAATTTGAAGACATGAAGAGACCAGAGACAGAGATTAAGGAGTATCAGATCAAATTCACAGAGAGAAAACACGTCAAAGAGTATCAGAAAGCGGCAGAGACCATCAATGTAGCAGCAAAGAGTATCAGCGAAGATCTTAACAGCGGCCCAAAGCAGGAGAAAATTTAATACCTTCCAACAAAGTCAAAGAAAGGGGCGAGGCCACTCAAAACTCTCAAATCATGGTTATTGCACATTTAACTCGCACCAGAACAAAACTGCAGATCCCAAAGCACAGTTATTCCAGTAGTACTGCATCGAGCTTCCAAGGGCCACATTGCACTCTTTTTAATCCAGCTACCTCTGACACAGTTCGATAGATATTTACCTGCATTTAATTTTGGCACAATTTTAGGTTTAGAAAGGTCTTTTTGCAGACCTGTTTTAGTTCAATTGTAATAAATAAGTTTGAGATATTTTCACTATAAAGACAACCCTGAATTCTGTATTACGGGTTGGTTGGTTGGTTGATTAGTTAACAAGCTATCTCTAGATGATTGTGCTCCAGGAGAGACTCGCACTGTAATGTCTGATAAGTTTCTATAATCAAAGACTGCTTATGAGCCTTGGAGAACGGATTGTTCACTGTGTTTACTGGTTGAAGAGTGATTATGGAATTCTCGTGCTGTGCATAACTGAATAAGTGCTTCTTACCTCTGTTTTCATTCATGAATTACGCTCTTAAATAACTGAAAGAAAGATTAGCTTAGAATTTGTTTAAATACACTCTATGCTCAATTTTTGCTGTTTCTTTATGTTTTCCTCTGTTTAAGCATAAATATGAATTCCACATGGCTCATGTTTTCCTTAAACCCAAGAGAGTTATCTAGGGATTCTTCATTGCCCCTAGGTAGAGATCATCTTTCCCTCTGTTAAGTTAAATGAGAGATTCTTAAGTGCCTCTCATTCCTTACATATCATTCATCCTTTTAGTCTGAAGATTGTGTTATGAGCAACTATCCTGCTTCATTATTTCTCTTATGACCAGAAAGACACACTGATAATCCTAACCCATGACCCCATTCCCAATGGATTGAAACTTATCACTTCATAAATTGCCTCTCTGCCTGAAAGCATTTTCCTTCCATCCAAACACAAACAAAACCCCTGAGCCAAAAGCTAGCCTAAAATCGTCAACAAAGTTGAATCATCAAGAGAGAGCCCTCTCTAATTGCAGGTGGGCTAGAACCTGCAATCCAAAGATTGGTTTGTGGTTACCTCGGCCGTATCCCTACAGGAGCCTAGGGACAACCTGAGTGATAACAGAACCGAACTCGGATGGGCCCACCTTCCGTGCAGACTACACGTGTTGCATGAGTTGAATGCGTTCGATTAGTAGGCATGTCGTATGAAGGTGCGCCTGCCCGCGGTAAGCAACATGGGTGGAGGGCTACACGAAGGCTCGCCTACCCATCGGTTGTGACATGGGTGGAGGACTACACGAAGGTGCACCCACCCGTCGGTTGGTGATACAGTTGGAGGGTGCACGAAGGCACTCGCCCGTCGATTAAACGTGCAGGTGGAGGGTTATACGAAGGTGACTACCTTCCGGTTGGTTGTGTGCATGGGTGGACGACTGTACGAAAGCGTGCCCACCCGTTGGTTGGTGAACTAGGGTGGAGGGTGAACGAAGGTGCCCGCACGATAGTGTGAAGGTGAAATGGTGAACTTGGGTAGGGTGAAACGAAGGCACCCGCTTGTGGTTGTTGTTTCGTGTGAGGCTACACGAAGGTGTTGTCGGGTGGAAAATTTGGTTAAGTGTGGAATGTAAGAGTGGCCCCCGTGCAAGGTGTGCACGAGGTGGGCAACTTGTTGGCAAGACACGAAGTTAATTTTGGCTAAGTATGAAACTTGTGGATTCCAAGGTATACTTGTAAAATTGTAAAGTTGTAAATATATTGAAATCGAGAAGACTCAATGTTCAGGGAGTTGACCCTCCCTTTATATTGTTGCAATTGTGTTCTTTATGGATAATTGCTGTGGATAATGAATTTGTATAGGTGTTCATTAGTATAAAGGCTAATAATAATACTTGGTGAATAAAAATGAACTAAGTATCAAATGTTACGACGTAGTCCATGCACATAAGTATTGGTGAAAAGAAAGTGTTCGGTGGTGCCGCGACTCACTATAAGCAATTGAAAGACTAACACAGGTGTAGGGGTGTGACAGGTGCTATTGGAGCTTGGTGAGAGCTATCTGAGTAGGGTTTCTCGTGACTAAGTGACGGTGGAAGCAGGTACTTGCAGGAGAAGGATGCTGGTTTCACATACAAGTGAGACAAGAGCTGGTTCAGTTTTGCAAGGAAGTTAGTGAAGCTGGTGGATGGTTTATACTAGATCAAAAAGAAGGAAGCTATTAGCAAAAATGGTAGGTGAATCACATATGGAAATAGGAGAATCTAGCCATAATGCAACTTTAGATTTCATTGAAAGGATATTGGAAAGAATGGAGGAATTGGAATCTTACTAGACTACGAAGATGAACTTGGTCATAAAGATCAAGAGGATAATTCAAAGATGAGGGAAGAACTCGATGAACTCTGGACTCAGCATGAGTACACTGATCTTAATTGTACACAACTTGAAGATGAAGTCAAGGAGATTGGAGAAGCAAGATATTAAGGTTTGGCAAAAATCTTGAACTTGCAGAAATCTCTTGATGAAGCTAGAGATGAGATCGGGGTGTTGAAGAAGGCTGTGAGTCATAACTTAGGTGGAGGAGTGCCTGATGTGAATGTCAAAGAACCAAAATCTTATGATGGTACAAGAAGTATGAAGACTCTTGGTAACTTTATTTGGGATATGGAGCAATACTTGGAACGCCTGGGTCTATCTGATGATGAGACAAAGGTGAAGGTAGCTGCTCAATTCTTGATGAAGGATGCTAAGATGTCGTGGTGAAGGAGGATGGATCAGATTGCCAATGGCAGTGCTGATGACATAACTTTGTGGGATGACATGAAGAAGGCTTTGCAGACCCACTTTAGTCCTCAAGATGAAACATGGGAAGCAAGGATGAAGATTAAGTTTATTAAGTAGAAAGGGAACCTACAAACATATTAGCGGGAGTTTGCAAGTGCAGTTCTGGAACTTCCTGACATGATGAAGAGGGAAAAGGTGTTCAACTTCATTATTTGATTGAAAATTTGGGCTCATGATGAAGTGAAGAGGCAAAATATTAAGACACTTGAGGAAGCTTTTGTTGTTGTGGATCGATTGGTGGAGCATTATGATGAAAATTCTAATGAGAGAAAGAAGAAGTTTGATAAGACGAAAGAGAAGAAGAAGGATGATGCTTCAAAATAAAATGATAAGATGAGGATGAAGAAAGCCTTGAAGTGTTGGATATGTGCTGAACCACATACGGTGAATAATTGTCCTTCAAGACTAAAAGTGGTTGCTATTGCACAGTCTAATACGAAGAAAGAAGAAGCTTTTGTGGGGATGATGCAGATTCTTGGAGTTGTTGTTGCTACAGAGGTGGTCTCTCAAAGGGATCCTAACAGGAATAGCTTGGAATATGTTTGGATGAAGATTGGGAGTGTTGATATACTCACTATGGTGGATAGTGGGGCTACTCACAACTTAATGAGTGAGGATACTACGAGAAGGATTGGGCTAAAGCTTGTATCAGTGAAGGCACAAATGAAGACAATGAGTTCTCCTCTTGATTGTGTACTTGGTGTAGCTGAAAGAGTGGACACAACACTAGGTGAGTGGACTGTGAAAGTAGACTTCATGATAGTGCGGATTGATGACTATGAAGTTGTTCTGGGGATGGAATTCTTGAAACAATATGATGCTATGATTGTTCCACATTTGAAGAAGTTCTACATTTACAATGGAAGGGAAGATGTACCCATTGGTGTGACCAAACCTAATTGTAAACTAGCAGTGATGCAGATGGAGGATGAGAATTGCATGGATTACATGTGTAAGCGATTGTCTACTGTTAAGGCAAAGCTTATTGAGAAATCATTGGTTACCCGGACACTATCTGATAGTATCTTGGATTTGTGAAGAAGGCTAGAGGAGGTTGAGGATGATGATGAAGAGGATTTTTATGTGAGACCGAATGTCCGAGAGGAGGATCGGGTTGCATATCTACAGAGGATGGAGATAGAGTATCTTGACAGATGGATTGAGCTTACTAGTGAGGGTGAGCCTTGAGGCTCTACTCCCTCTACATCCTTTTAGATGACATAGAATATGGGGCTCATTATTAGCTGCTCATGGCAGTGACTCCTTAAAACAGGTTGAGCAGGTATGACAGATGATGCAGGAATGGTTTGGCATTAGCGTCATGACATGTTGCAGATGGGATGGAGTTTCCATGGACCTGAGCATGGGAGATATGTGGCAGAATCTGAGAAATACTGGTGTAGGCATAAGGATGGACATTGTTATGATTTGAACGTGACAATTGGACTTATCACCTGACTAGTTCGAGTCATGAGGGCTAGCAGTGTACTAGAGAGATGTTGGCATTATGTTGGAGTATCTGATGACAGTTCACAGGATGGGATGTCACATGGTGGAGACAATTGTTTAACATATGTTGCAGGGATGTTGCAGTGTATGGATTGTTAATATCATGGACCAAGGATGAGATGGTGATCTTGGTGGTAGGATGGTTACCGGGATGGCATATTGACAAGGACGACAATGAGTCCAGGTGGAGGAGGATGTAAGGACCTGCGGTCCATGTGATAGGTAGGATGCACAGCCGATGTGAAGAGATGAGCTGCAGCTAAGGCAAACGAGCGAGCATGTGTAAAAATGTGCATAGGAGAACTTGGTTGGGCAAGTTTATACCATGGGGACGAGTTGGCAAGTCACCCACGAGCTGACCTTGAAGACTTGCATTGTGGGCGAAGGTTGGTGGGTGGTCCCGTGTGATGGGCATGCCGACCAGCAAAGCTAAAAGAGTTGGAAAATATGGAGGGCATCAGCTGAACGAGATGGATGAGTTGGCTGGTTGGCATGACTCACCCACCTGCCATATATATGGATGGCATAGTTGGACGGTTGGACAATCAATCATCACATCGAACAACAATGAAAAAGCATTCCAGATGATTCAAGGGACGAGTTCTGAGGAGCGAGGTGCAGGTCCAAATGTGGAGGAGCAGGCTTAAGGTGTATGACAAACTGAATCCGGATGCGCCCGCCCACCGAGCAAACTGCATGAGCTACACAAGTTGAACAGGTTCGGTTGGTAGGCAGGTTGTATGAAGGTGCGCCCGCTCGGGGTAGGCAACATGGGTGGAGGGCCGCATGAAGGAACGCCCGCCCATTAGTTGTGACATGGGTAAAGGGCCACACAAAGGTGTGCCCACTCATTGGTTCGTGATATTGGTGGAGGGTACACGAAGGTGCCCGCCTGTCGGTTAAATGTGCGGGTGGAGGGCTACATGAAGGCGCCCACTGACTGGTCGGTTGTGTGCACGGGTGGAGGGTTGCACGAAGGCGCACCCACCCATCAGTTGGCAAACTCAGGGGGAGGGTGAACGAAGGCACATGCCCGATAGTGCGAAGGTGAAACAGTGAACTCAGGTAGGGGTGAAACAAAGGTGCCCGCCCATGGTTGGTGTTTCATGTGAGGCTGCACGAAGGTGTTGCTGGGTGGAAAATTTGGCTAAGTGTGGAATGTAAGAGTGACAACTGTGCAAGGTGCGCATGAGGTGGGCAACTCATTGGCGAGACAAAAAGTCCGAATTTTGGCTAAGTATGAAACTTGGGGTTTCCAAGGTATACTTGTAAAATTATAAAGTTGTAAATATATTGAAATCGGGCAGACTCATTGTTCAGGGAGTTGCCCCTCCCTTTATACTATTGCAATTGTGTTCTTTATGTATAATTTCTGTGGATAATGAATGTGTATGGGTGTTCATTAGTATAAATGCTAATAATAATACTTGGTGAAGAAAAATAAACTTAGTATCAAATGTTAAGGTGTAGTCCTTGAACATAAGTATTAGTGAAAAGAAAGTGTTCGGTGGTGCCACACCTTGCTATACTGCAGGTGTAGGGGTGTGAAAAGTGGTACCAAAGCTCAGTGAGAGCTATCAGAGCAAGGTTTCTCATGACAAAGTGATAGTGGAAGCAGGTACCTGTAGGAGGAGGAAGCTAGTTTCATATACAAGTGAGAAAAGAGTTGGTTCAGTTTTGTAGGGAACTTGGTGAAGCTGTTGGATGGCCTATACCAGACCACAAAGAAGGAAGCTGTTAGCAGAGATGGCAGATGAATCTCACATGGAAATAGGAGAATCTATTCACAATGCAACTGATGCTTTCATTGAAAGGATACTGGAAAGAATGGAGGAATTGGAGTCTTAATGGACTACGAAGATGAACTTGATCATGAAAGGTCAAGAGGATAATTCAAAGATGAGGGAAGAACTCAATGAACTCCAGACTTAGCATGAGTACACTGATCTTGAGTGTACACAACTTGAAGATGAAGTCAAGGAGATTAGAGAAGCAAGAGATGAAGTTTTAGCAGAAATCTTGAACTTGTAGAAATCTCTTGATGAAGCCAGAGATGAGATCTTGGTGTTGAAGAAGGCTGTCAGGCATAACTCAAGTGGAGGAGTGCCTCATGTGAAAGTCAAGGAACCATAATCTTATGATGGTACAAGAAGTGCGAAGAGTCCTGGTAACTTTCTTTGGGATATGGAGCAATACTTGGAATGCTTGGGTGTATCTGATGATGAGACAAAGGTGAAGGTAGCTGCTCAATTCTTGACAAAAGATGCTAAGATGTGGTGGCAAAGGAGGATGGATCAAATTTCCAGTGGCAATGCTGATGACATAACTTCATGGGATGACATGAAGAAGGCTTTGTAGACCAACTTCAGTCCTCAGGATGAAACATGGGAAGCAACGATGAAGATTAAGTTTATTAAGCAGACAAAGAACCTACAGACATACTAGCGGGAGTTTGCAAGTGCAGTTCTAGAACTTCCTTACATGGACGAGAGGGACAAGGTGCTCAACTTCATTATTGGATTGAAACCTTGTGCTCGCAATGAAGTGAAGAGGCAGAAGACTAAGACACTTGAGGAAGGTTTTGCTGTTGTGGATCGATTGGTGGAGCATTATGACAAAATTTCTAATGAGAGAAAGAAGAAGTTTGATAAGCTGAAAGAAAAGAAGAAGGATGATGCTTTGAAATCGGATGATAAGACAAAGATGAATAAAGCCTTGAAGTGTTGGATATGTGCTAAAACACATGTGGTGAAGAATTGTCCTTCAAGACTGAAAGTGGCCACTATTGCATAGTCTAATACAAAGAAAGAAGAAGCTTTTGTGGGGATGATGTAGATTCTTGGAGCCACTACTACTACAGAGGTGTTATCGGGAAATCTATTGTCCACTCGAAGCTGCTAGTCCCACTAAGACTGGTAGCTATCTTAGAAATAAACAAAGTAAAACCACTTTCGCTTTCCTTTATGAGAAGTAGATAAGAGGGGAACAAAGGATGCCATCCTTAGTCTTGCGCTTGGTTCCTTGCTTCATTTCTCTCCCTTCTGATAGATCTTCGCCACTCCTTCTTCATCTACCCAGCTTCAAAGAGAACCTATGGAATCAAAGTAGCATAATACTATCAAAGAATAGAGATCTACAATCATAAACAATACAGGACAAGATATGTATTGACCACACAAATGCATATATCATCAAACATACAAGAATGTGGAGGAAAACTTGAATAGCTTTATTAATATCAAGAATAGAAAAGAGGATTACAACCAATTGTTCTGAACTAGTGTCATCCTCTCAGCATGAAAGCCCTTCTTCACCTCATGAAAAGCTTATATCACCCAACACTATGATATTGCACCAAGAAACCAACAACACTTCATTACAAGATACAAGATTCCAGCCTCTGGATCTCTGTGATGAGGGATCCATATATAGATGATTACAGGGGGTGAGTCAGCTTCTGGGATTTTGATTAGTGTCTTCTCTCTGATAGTTCTTGATTCCACTTGGAGATTGATGATCTCTTACTCATCCCTGGGCGAATTCAGAGAGGCAAAGTGTCGCAGGAGAAGTTTCTGGAAGATTCCATGATCATCCACCTTGCAAACTATCTCTGCCATTTGTCTACTCTCACCCATCGCACCCTACAGAAGGGCTTTCCAGTATGCATCACACCTTTTACACTGAGTAGGTGAGATCCATCACACCCTCTACACTGGGAAGTTTGTATGGTCCAGTTTTGACCAGTTCTGAGCAGTTTTCTATGGAGAACTTCTGGGAGATGATGTAATTGGCTAACCTTGTTCCTTTACCGTGTGAAGCAACACTTTTACGGACTTTGAAGCCCTTGGTTTATGGACATGTATGATTGGGGTTGCAGTGCCCACAAATGTCTATAACAGTTGCCCCCTAAAGCATGAGGGCATTAATCTTTTGATGTCGGGTGAAATGCTTTATCATGAGGATCCGAAGTTTTTTCGAGCTGGAAGGCGACCTGTAACAAGATACAATACAATACATTACCTTCATAATAATTTTTCATGATATAACTGAGGTGAGAATTCCCATGCTCAACTTTATAAATTCATTTTCATGTACATAGGATAGACAACCATCTGTGTAGAAGACTGATGATTAGGACAGAGTCATCATCCTTTGATTTGGATGATCATCTGTTTGGCAATGATGTACATTTGAAGTCTTTATATTCCTGAATATATCGTAGCCCAGATGGATGAAACTAGATCTGGGGTCTTCAAACTCATTCATTCTTCACTCGGAGTACAAGTCGATCCATGTGAAAGATGTTCTAGAGTCGAACATGGAAAGACATCACCTGATTACCAGCCAATGATGTAAGCTATTAACAGGCGCAAGAGGAATCATCGATAATGATGATGACCCTCAAGGTAATATAGTACAATTCACGTGGTGTGAAAAAGGGACTTGGCATTGAACACCACACAAAATATTTCGGTCGAAGCCCATTGATGTAAACCTATCACTGGAAGTGAGAAACATGCCATTGACGCATGCAAGCTTCAAAGTACTGAAAGGGTTGTTCCTAGGTCAGCTTCTTGGATAATGAGCTGATTTCGACAAGAAGTGACTCATCATAGGAGGGCCTTAACGAATCCCACATCTATGACATGGAAAGGAGCAAATGATTTTGGAGGTGAAAACGATCTCATGATACAAGGTTCAGGGTGGCAGTCATGAAAGAATGGAGCGTGAATGTATTGCAGTGTTTGAGACACAGGTGAATTCTCTGAGTGATTTCTCTTGAACATACCGGTGACACTGATATGGATTGGTAGCCTTAACCCCAAAGATGGATGGTACGATGGACCAATAGTGATATGACCGATGAACAGAATAACCCAACCTGACTTGGACGTGGAGTGAAAGTGTCATGTTCAAGAGTGACTTGCTACCAATAAAGTTTCTTCAAGTTTTCTTCCTGATTTTCCCCAGTCATTGTTGACTAGTACCTATTTATTTTTATCAAGCTTGAGGAGGATAACATATTCTTGTTCTATAATTCACCCTTTGGGCGAACCTGTCGCTATGTTTTAACGATCCTAGCAACAGTAAAACTCGTTCTCGTCCATTTGGACAAGTTTGTCGCTATTGATTTTAACGAGTTTAATGATAATGATAACTCAGTCCTTTTTCAATTTTAGGGAGTCTAAAAAGGGACGAAAAGGAAACTCCCATAATCCTTTTTCGTCATATAATCCCTTAAGTCCAAAAAGATATAAAATAATACAAAAGGGATGAATTTTCGATAGTTTTAACGAGCTGAACAAGGCAAGCACTTGATCTTTTTATGTAATAATCCCTCAGGTCCAAAAAGATTAAAATCTAGAGGAGGGATATCACTCCTGGTAGCTTTAACGAGTTATAGAGGCCAATGGCTCGACAATCTTTTCATATTTTACGTGTTAGATGAAAAGAGCTTAAAGGAGACTCATTTTTTGAGGAACGAGTGATAGTTTCAAGTAGCAGTTGATTCCTGGTAAGGTTTGGAATTTTCTAATCATGGCAATGTCACAAGGATGGCTAACAAAATCACTCATCACAGATGTTCCTCAAAAGGGTAAACAATCAAATGGAGGCGTATGATCAACTTAAATAGAGTGGAGGTGATGATGAGAACATGACCAAGGCTCAAAAGCTGATGATAATGCATTCACAATGGTTATTTACCGGAGATTGGTTCATTTTTTAATGATCTTAAACTCTGGGGGAAACATTTGCTCATCGCTTAGGTTTAATTTGTATCGAGACTGAACTTCACATTAAAACTTCTCGTGATAATGTTCATTGATTATTTGATTCACCATTAGCACATTGTTCTTTCAATGGTTGTACTACTTGCTCAATTGCTTCATCAAACCGATTAGAAATGGAAACATATGATTGAGAAATGATTTAAAAACACTAATGCCTTACTCGAATTATGTGAATAGTAATTTTAAAGTGACTTTTACCTCTCATTTTACAATTTCATTTGAACTTGGTTTGTTGGAGTTCTGGAGGTGCTTTCCCCCCTGATTTTCACTAGCTGATTTCGGGAGATTCTGTGGACGATTCTCAGTGCCATATGGACCAGGTAGGAGCTAAACCTGTGCTCTTTAGTTGTATTCTTTCACTTTTGAATTCTGAGCATGTTTCCTTATTTTGCTAAGCCTCTGGATTTGAACAATTTGCACTGGCCACATCGCACCCTTCCTATATCGAAAGGTGTGATGCATACTAGATTAGTTACTGGCCAGTTAGTATGCATCGCTCCCAGCACACTGCTAGGGTGCAATAGGCATAAGGAGGGAAACCTTTGCACTGTTTTCTCATGGAAAGTTTTCCTATTTTTTGCCAAATTAGGTCCCTGACTCTTCTCTTATTTGTTTTCAGAGATTCATCAGATCAAAATGGTTATTACATGGCGAGGACGTGAGCATGAAGAAGAGGACATGGTTGCTTTACATGATCCAGGTACAGTAACTGCATTGCGGAACTGTGGCCTGCTCAAGTTTTTCCACATCTCTAGCATGAGGAAACAAATCAACTTGTTGCAATATTTCCTCAATGCATGGGATCCTACCGACTAGGTGTTTGAGATCAGAGGAAAATCCATCCCCTTTACTATCGTGGACATCTATTTTTTGACCGGTTTATCGAGGCATGGCGCCCCTCTCTTGTTATCAGGTTCTGCTCGTGGGGGCGAGTCCGTGAGAGATTACATTCATTGGTGTTACAGAGAGGGATCTCAACTGAGTAATTATGCCAAGATCATCATCCGAGATGTTACTGACCAGTCCTTGAGGACCATTCTATTCACTTTTGTTAGACTGGCTAGTAGTGCGGCTCTTCACGTGGCTAACAGGACTTATATGCAGTACACCTTGGAATGCCTCGAACCAAAGGTGTTCAACTTGTGTGATGCAATACTCCCTGTGATGAAAGAACAACTAATCAAGGTGAAAAGTGGAAGATCCAAGAATTTTGGCTATGGTTCTATTTTGACCACTTTTACCTTAGAAAAGATCCCACTAATGCAGCCGCAGTATATTTCACTTGGTTTACCTTGACTGACCTAGCCACAGATGCAGAGATGGGTTGACCTCATGGCTTGACATGTTGGTCAATCCCATATTTCTTTCTCTGACACCTTCTTCGAGTGGTTCAACCGTCAGGAGATGGTTTATGCTGAGTGTCCATTTGCTGGTATGGATTTCCGAGGTGACCCAGATTTGGTGTTGTCGGCTGGTGAGTAGTGGGGTGCTATAGGTAAATTATTTGACCATATATCTATTTATTGTATTCATAATGTTCTTATGCTTTATTTGATCAAGAATACTCAAAACTCATGTGCTCATGCAGACATTAGACCAGTTCAACCAACAATACGCCTGAGAACACCAGCTGCCATTCTGGTAGGAGAGGATGTGGGAAGGGCCATCCTTTGCGACCTTGATGTGGCCAAGACTCTTTCAGCATTGTAGGATTAGGTTGAGGGTCTCACTCTTAGTATTCTAGATGTGAGGAACTATGAGATACCTCTGAGGCTGCAGCAACATACTACTAGTGTGCCGAGTTGATGGGCTAGGCTTTAACGCATGATTTCACAGGTGGTGACTTGTTATCACCAGCATCATTAGACTAGGGTGCCCCCTATAATTTTGAGTTTTGGGTCATTTGACTGATTTTTTCTTGGTTACAGAACATTATGTGTAAAACATAAATAGTTATATATATTTTTTTGATTTTCGGAGCTTTATTTTGGTTAAGTTACATGATCCTGATGCAAATATTGATGCAATGCTTCTTTTATAAATGTCGCAAAGGTCTATCTAACACATAATTTGCCAATGAGTCTATTAATGTGTTTAAATTTCTAGAGATATGTTGATATTGAATAGAATCAAAATGTCTTTCCAAAATATTGACCTTTAGGAACATGCGGTAGATAGCTAGATTCCGTACAGAGTAGATACCAGTGAGTTATAGAATGATGAGTTGTGAGTCTAGCCTGACGACAAGTCGGTCTATGCCATGTGTGATGGAATCAGAGAGGAGTTCTATCAACGTGCTATATTCAACGATATTGTTCATTGACCGACCAATACATACCCCTCTGAAACTCACTAACTCGCCACTGGGATCGAAGATGGCCCAGGCCGCAGAAGATAGGTTCTGTGAACTATGACTCGCTCCATTGCTATATCCAACAAATGGTTCCAATTGGTTTGACATATGCAACAAATGCAAAAAGTGGATTACCTAACCAAACAATTACCCTTAGTGAAAACAAAAATGTAACAAAAGCACAAGGGCTACTATGATGAGTTAAGCATAGTAACACTTGAGGTACGATCCGTTGCGGGGTTGCACTAGTGGAATCCCATCATAATCCACCAAATCGTAGGCTCCTTTTGCTAATACATGCTTAACAATGTAGGGACCCATCCATAAAGACTTGAACTTACCTTCTCCCAACTTATCAGACTCCTGGCTGTAAAGCAAGACTAGGTCACCTTCTAAGAAGACACAAGGTTTGACATTTTTGTCTAACTACGCTTTGACTCATTTCTTATGGGCTTCGTTAGCTAAAGCGACATCACAACGGGTTTCATCCAATTGGATTAATTCCAAGAAATGAGCCTCTTCTTCCGAAGTTCTGGGGAGAAGGTCGATCGTGAGTTTGAGGGACGAGATTTCACATTAAACCATGAAGATTGCTTCGAGGCCATACACCAGTTGAAAAGGTGTAAACCCGGTCACATTCGTCACCGATGTCCAGTATGCCCAAAAGTCCGAGTAGAGGATCAGATGCCAACTCCGTTTATGGACCCCAATCATCCTTTGCAGCATGCGCTTAAGGACTTTGTTGATTGATTCAACTTGTCCATTAGCTTGTGGAGTAGAACTATCGTGGAACAGTCCTAATTTGGCAGCCAACTCAACCATCATGTGATTGTGAAAATGCAATCCATGATCTATGACTATGGCCTGTGGAACACAGAATGTAGAGACTACATGATTGAAAAAGAAGAGGGCATCCATTACACCACTGTTGTTTAATGTAGGCATCACCTCGGCCCATTTGGTAAAATAGTCTACTGCGACTATGATATACCCATGCCCCTCGGCCGAGGTGGGGTTACATGTCATGAAATCTATGCCCCACTTAGTGAATAGCCCAATAGCAACTACTGGTTGTAGAGGTGTGGGTGCTTTTATGGTTTTGGGATCGAAGTTTGATAGGCATGGCAACTTTTGACTACCGTTGTGCAATCTTTGAACATGGTTGGCCAGAAGTATCCTGCTCGTAAAATATTTTGCGTCGTAGCATACCCAGATTGATGCCCCTCACACTTGCTTGAATGACAATCGTTCAAGACTTTTTTGGCCTCCTCATGGGTGAGACACCTCTGCATAACTGTATCGATACCACGATGGTAAAGCGTATCACTAACGATCACATAGTATTTTGCTTGGTATCGAATCCGTCGTTGTTCCGCGCATGAGGTATTATACCTATATTTTTGGTTTGGAGATATATTATTATATCTCCATACCACGGATTGCTTGAAGATATGAGAAACAAAATATTTTTCCACGATTGCTTCTTTGGATGTTGCATCGTTGGACGATGATGGGAGATCACATAGTAACTCTTCGAAAACCAGGGCTTTCTTCGATTTGGATTTTTTTCATTCTAGATCAAACTATTGTAATATTGCTATCCATTTTGAATATTTCCCCCCAGCAACTGTCGTGACAATACATAAGTCATGGGGTTGCAATCTGATAAAATGGTAGTTTTTCTGAAGACGACATAATGTCAAAATCTCTGTATCTCTTGAACAGCTGCGAGAGCCAGCTTTTCAACGTAGGAGTACTTCATTTCTGTATCATTTAAGGTTCGTCTTAAATAATATATTGGATGTTCAATTCCATCATCCTCTTGAACTAAAACCATTTCTATGGTCGTATCCGCTGCAGCCAAATACTGGTTAAAGTCTTTTTGATAATTAGGAGCATACATTAATGATGCTTTCATTAGGGATTCCTTTGAAGCATCAAAGGAATCTTGCGCGACCTGATCCGAGATAAAGGGTACTTCATTTTTCAATAGATGATTATAACCTTTAGCAAGTTCGGTGTAATTTGGAATGAACCTCCTCAGAAAGTTTGCTTTCCCTTGGAATTTTTGAATCTGAAGCAAATTTGAAGGTGGAGGAAAATCAATGATTGCCTGAACCTTACATGGATCGAGACGAATCCCGTCCTTTGAGACCATAAAACCAAGTAAATAACCAGAACTTACACAAAACATACATTTGTGTATATTGAGTCGTATCTTGTAGTGTCGGCAATGTACAAATATTTCTCTCAAATGCTGCGGATGATCTGTCCGCTTTCACGGATGAGCCGGAAGATCATCGCGATATGATTGAACAATGTTCTTGATGTCATGGAAAGCATAATTCATTGTTGTCTGAAAAGTTTCCCCTACATTCTTTAAAGCAAAGGTTAGCTTGCGATATGCGAATGTGCCCCACAGACAAATAAATGCAGTCTTCGACTGGTCTTGTGGGCGGATATTTATTTGATTATACCTAGAAAATCCATCCATAAATGAAAAGATTTCACATCCAGTGATTTCATCAATTATCTAGTCAATGAAGGGTGTAGGGTAGTTGTCTTTCAGACAAGCTTGATTTACATCCCTATAATCGACACACACTCTAATCGTTCCTTGTTTCTTCATTACAAGAACAATAGTCGATACCCAATCAGTTAGAGGAAGCAGGTAGATAAAACCAACATGGAGAAGTGTTACCAGGAATAGTGTCCACTCGGATGCTGCTATTCCCACTAAGACTGGTAACTATCTTAGAAACAAGAAAGTAAAGTCTACTTTCGTTTTCCTTTATGAAAATAGATAAGAGGGGGACCAAGGAGACCAATCTTAGTCTTGCATTTGATTTCCTCTCCTTCCCGATAGAGCTTCGCTGCTTCTTCTTCACCTGCCCAGCTTCAAAGAGCACCTATGGAATCACAACAACATACTACTATCAAAGAAAAAAGATCTATATTCATAAATAACACAGGACCAGATGTGTGTTAGCCATACAAATGCATATATAAACAAGTACACAAGAATATGGAGGAAAACTAGAATAGCTCTATTAAGATGAAAAGTAGCAAGAGGATTACAACCATATGTTCTGACCCAGCATCATCCTCCAGCTAGAAAGCCCTTCTTCACCTCAAGTAAAGCTTAAATCAACCAACACTATGAATGTACACCAAAAAACCAACAACACTTCTCTATAAGATACAAAATTCCAGCCTCTGGATCTCTGTGATGACGAATCCATGTATACATGATTATAGGGAGGTGAGTCATCTTCTGGGATCTTGATTAGTGTCTTCTCTCTGATAGTTCCTGCTTCTAATTGGAGAATGAGGATCACTTACTCATCCCTGGTCGAAAACAGAGAGGAAAGTGTTAGAGGGGAAGCTTCTGCAAGATTCTATGATCTTCCACCTTGCATTTTGTCCCTACCATTTGTCCATTCCCGACCATCGCACCCTAAAAAGGAGAAATTCAGTATGAATTGTACCTTGTACATTGGGAAGATGATATGCATTGCACCCTCTGCACTGGGCTTTCAATATGGTCTAGTTTTGACCATTTATGGACATTTTTCGGTGGAGAACTTCTAGGAGATGATGTAATCAGCTGACCTTGTTCCTTTAGGTAGTGAAGCAAAAGTTTTAGGGACTTAGGAGAGGTAGTGAAGCAAAAGTTTTAGGGACTTAGGAGCCCTCAGTTTATGGACATTTATGATTGGGGTTGAAATGCCCAAAAATGTCTATAACAGTTGCCCCCTAAAGCATGAGGTCGATAATCTTTTTGATGTCGGGTGAAATGCTTTACTATGACGATCCAAAGTTTTTTCGAGCTGGGAGGTGACCTGTAATAAGATACAATACAATACATTATTTTGACAACATTTTTTCATGATCTAGCTAAGGCGGGCATTCCCATGCTCAGCTTTATAAATTCATTTTCATGTACATAGGACAGATAATCGTCTGTGTGACAGACTGATGATATGGACTCATCATCCTTTGATTTGGATGATCATATGTTCGGCAATGATGTACACTTGATGTCTTTATATTACTGAATATATCACAGCCTAGATCGATGAAACTAGATACGGGGTCTTCAAAAGTCATTCAATATTCACTCGGAGTACAAGTCGATCCATGTGAAAAATGTTTTGGAGTCGAACATGGAAAGACATCACCTGATTACCAGCTGATGATGTAAGTTGTTAACAGGCGCGAGAGGAATCACCAATAATGACAATGACCCTCAAGGTATTATAATACAATTCATGTGGTGTGTAAAAGGACTTGGCATCGAACACCACGTAAAATCTCTCGGTCCAAGGCCATTGATGTAAAACTGTCGCCAAAAGTGAGAAACTTGCCATTGAGGCATGCAAGCTTCAAAGTACTGAAAGGGTTGTTCCTATGTCCACTTCTTGGATAATGAGCTGATGTCAAAAAAAAGTGACTCGTCATAGGAGGGCCTTAATGAATCCCACATCAACGACACGAAATGAAGCAAATGATTTTTGGAGGTGAAAACAATCTGACGATACAGGGTTCAGGGTGGCGGTCATGAAGGAATGGAGCATGAATGTATTGCAGTGGGTGAGACACAGGCGGATTGTATGAATGACTTCTCTTGAACATATCGGCGACACTAACGAAGGATTGGTAGTGTTAACCCCAAATATGGATGGTCTGACAAACTAATGGTGATGACCAGTGAATGGAACAACCCAATCGAGCATGGATGTGGAAGGAAAGTGTCATGTTCAAGAGCGACTTGCTACCAATAAAGTTTTTTCAAGGTTTCTTCCCAATTTTCCCCAGTCATTTCTGACCAATACCTCTTTATTTTTTTCAAGCTTGAGGAGGATAACATATGCTTGTTCTATAATCCGCCCTTCGAGTAAACCTGTTGCTATATTTTAACGAGCCTAGCAACAGTGAAACTTGTTCTCATCCATTTGGACGAGTTTGTCGCTATTCAGTTTTAACGAGTTTAATGACAAAGATAACTTGGTCTCTTTCAATTTTAGAGAGTCTGAAAGGAACGAAAAAGGAGACTCCAATAATTCTTTTTCGTCATGTAATCCCTTGAGTCCAAAAAAGTGTAAAATAATACAAGAGGGATGAGATTTCGATAGTTTTAATGATCCGAACAAGACAATCACTCGATCTTTTTGTGTAATAACCCCTCAGGTCCAAAAATTTTAAAATATAGAGGATGGATAAAAATTTTGATGACTTTAACGAGCCGGAGGGGCCAATCGCTTGGCAATCTTTTCATATTTTATGAGTCAGTTGAAAAGAGCTTAAAGGAGACTCGTTTTTGAGGAACAAGTGATGGTTTCGAATAACAGCTGATTCTAGGTAAGATTTGGAATTTTCCAATCACAATAGTGTCACAAGGATGGCTAATAGAATCACTCTTTGCAGATGTTCCTTGAAGGGGTAAATAATCATATGGGGGTGAATGATCGGCTGAAAACAGAGTGGAGGTGATGATGAAAACACGACCAAGGCTCAAAAGCTGGTGATAAGGCATTCACAATGGCTATTTACCTGTTCATTTTTTAATGAGCTTAAACGATGGGGGAAACATTTTCTCATGACTTATGTTTATTTTTTAACGAGCTTGAACTATGCGCTAAAATTGCTTGTGGAGGGTTTATTTTTTAACGAGCTTGAACCCTGCGGTAACATTGCTCACTAGTCGTATGATAAGGATGTCTCATTCAAGATGCTATTTTGAAGGAGCTTACATCTTTAAGGCTTTTCCCTAAATCCTTTCTTTATGCAAGTTAGGAAACAACTAACCTTACGGGTTTAAAGGGCTAGAGGTCCTACAAATGTAAAAAATAAATAGCCGCTCTTCGCTTGCATGCGGAAAGGTTTGCATGCCCCCAAGTATAGTGAAACATTTCCAGGTTACCACAAAAGTTCCATCTGCGGAGAAGACAGAAAGCTTCCTTGGAAATGTCTACCAAGATAGAAAAAGGGGAGTGGTGCAACCACATGCCACTCAGCATAACCTTAACGAAGGTATCTTATTCCAGCCCAATCCTATTTTCCTGTAAGGACGGGTTCGTCAAACTAGTCATATATCCTTCACGGAAATCCACTCTATACCCAAGGTTTCCCTGCCAAAACAGACCAGGGTGCATGCCCCTTGGGTTTCAGTCACATCCTCCTGAATCACTCGCGCTCATCATGTGGACGGACTGGAGATCGATGAGACATTCCTTGCATGAAGAGTCCATTTAGGGATGGAATTTGACTAATTGCGATGTGTGAACCAGGGAATGGCATTTGGTTTATGAGCTTGACCATCTTTCCTTCGTGCGGAAAACACATTACTCTAAAGAGTGAGGAGACGATGGCTCCCATGCAATAAATATAGTCGCGTCCAAGGAGTAGATTATAATCTAAGGGTCCTTGAACTACCATTACGTTCATGTGAATGGTTTTCATCCTCAAAGTAATGGGCACATTTGGAAGGATCCCTAAAGGTTGACTGGTTCCTTTGTCGAATCCTGTCATTTTTCTCATTTCAGGCAAAAGCGATGGCAAACCAAGTGCTTTCCAAGCAGTTCAGGAAAGGATACTCACAGAATCCCCTTTATCGATGATGGTATCAGCCATAACCATTCTGTAAGCTTGTACAATGATTCTGAATGGTAGACTAGCTGGTAAACGGGGTCTACCTAGCAAATTCCAGTCGAAGGAAACGACTAGGTTGCTTGGTGGTGAGACCGAAAAGACAGCCAAATATGACTCTGGTGAACTTCCTTCTTATGATAAAGGAATGGGAGGATTGCCCCCAAGTTCATCGGATTCTGTGTTGATGAAAAGAATTTGAATGGTGTCGTTCACTTTCTCTTCAGTTTCGGTATCATTTGAAGATGAACATTCTGAAGGCAAAACCAGGTCAACTGTCATCTCGAACTTTTGACTTTCATCTGGTATGGATTCAGAGGGTTCATTTTCAATGATAGAAGCTTCGGCCAACCACAATGATGGGCTAGCCATATTTTCAACCGGTGGAGGACCTGGCAAGACTTTTTTATATCCAGGAGGAAGTCGTAGCAGTGAAACAGGATGGTCATCCAAAACTCTTTTAGCCTCGTCATGGAAGGGACAACGGTGCACGACGTGATTGCCTTCACACAACTTAAAAGGAAATATGGGATTCCTTTTCTATCCATGTGCTTCACTTTGACTGCTTGATGGTGTGCATTCAACATGATCGTCAGAGGTTGATGCCACCGGATTGTGCAAACGAGGAGACCAGTCCCTTAAGATCCGAGGGATGTAGGGACAATCTCGGTGAAAGTGGTCTCCATTGCAAATGACACAAGGAGATTTAGGTTTCGATAGTGCAGTGTGAGGATTTTCGCTAGATGACATTTGGTTGCTCCCTTTAGATTTTTGTTCCTTTTTCTTCTTTTCCTTTTTGTCTTTCTGCTTCTTCTTCTTCTCAGTTACTTGATTTCTAGTTTTATCAGCTTTATCAAGTGAAGTGGAAGGAGGAGAGGGAGAATCAGATGAAGTAGAAGGTTGGGAGGAAACTCTAGTGTCATCTAGTTGCTGACTTGACGGTTTAGGAATTTTGGGATTCTGAACGACAGAGGTAGAGAAGAGCTAGATAGGCAGACCAATTGTCAACCCTGGAAGTGACAAAGTGGCCATATGGGGTGCACCAACATTTACCCAAGAGGAAAAGGGACTAGGATTTCCTCCAAGGGGAAATCCTTGATTAGTAGACTCCATTTTCTCGACCTAAAGACCAACGGGGGGAGTTTGTGATGTTATTTCGATTAAAATAAATTGTAGACGCTTTGACACAACTTGTTTTTTCAATTTTAAAGAGTCGAGAAAAGAAAGATGACTCTAGCCTCCTTCGACTTTTATTCAGCCTGAAGCGAAAAGTGCTCAGAGGACATTTTCCTTCAAGGAGTCTGAAAAGGGGAAAAATGGACTTCTCTGGAGATCTAGGAAGAGAGGATTACCAAACCAATCGCAAAAATGCAGAATACTTTTTATGGTACGACAGTCAATCTTCCTGAATGCTGTGTTCAGTGCATTGCGATCGATAGGGCGGCAGACACGGCTTCCTAATGATAAAGGATGCAGCCTATTGTGGTCTCCGAAAATATACTTCATGGTACGTGGGAGCACAAGTCCGTACTGGCACTTGTTGTATCAGAGTGGAGGAATCACCCAACCAACAATGAAAACAATAGTTACCAGGTTTTATGATGCCGGAATACATCCCTAGCCTAGACCTCTAGATGTTGTGAGTTAGGTTCCAAAGCATTTTTAGATTCATTAAATTTATTTTAAGTTGATCTTCCTTAAAAATTTTCCTTTCATGTTCACCGTGTGATGTGTATATAATTCCTAAAATGCATTCTAAGATGATAAACAAACGTTTAATCTTCTTTCAGCAATGAAAATCCTAGCTACTAAGGAAAGAAAGTTAAGAATCTTTCTGTAAAGAGCACAGGGCACACGCTAAATGCACTGTCCTAAATAAAACCAAGCAGTCTAAATACAAATGCACATGCATGTATTTGTTTTCAGCCTTCTTAATGTATGAATGATGATAAGAAGGCTATGTGTAAATCTGAATTATTTTCAAAGCGACAGTACTCAACAAATTTCTTTTCAAAATGAAGTGAAGGTAAGAGAGACACTTTGCGATTTCGAAATGAAAATTGCTTTTTGACACTTTAAAAATTGTTAATTCAAATCATATGCAATAGTAACTGTATAACCGACTATCAAGAACAATGGGATTGTCGTCTAAAACTGAAGACGACAATTATGACACTTTCAGATCCAGAAACAACAGTTTGACTATGCTACTTTTTTGCAAAAGAGAACTGAAAATGACGCAGAATACATAAAAACACTTACAGTTCTTTGCACTAAGGAGGCTGAATAATGCAAGAAAAGGGGGTTTTCACAGATATACACTGACTATAGACAACAAAACTCCTGAATAGGACTAAAAATAGTGAGAAAAAACCACAGTCTAAAGGTAAAGTTAACCTTCCCTAACCATCGCCCCTGTCACACTGTGAATTCAGTATGCAGCGCACCTACTGCACTCGGGAAGTGTGATGCATACAGTCTGCCTTGAAGGCAGGGTGTGATGGTACCAGTGTGAGACTTTAAATAATTTTTCACTCACAGTTCGCAATTCAGTTTAGGGATTTAGGCTGAGTAAGTAATGTTCAGTATATGTAAAACAAAGGGGTCATCTAAAGAGGTTACTAGAGCCACCACTTAGGGCAATTAGACTATTTGCAGATTGATTGTTTAATTTATAAACAAAACCCGGAGATAGACTGAAGTAGCATTGATCTACTTTGCATTTCTATAACAAATGCAGTTCGAAGGCTAGCTAGCTTGGTTTCAGGCTCCATCTGTATGTTTATAAAAGAAACAAAGATAGATAAGCTAACAAACAATCTAGTCACTCCATAGCGGAGTTGCCATTTTGTTACCAGGAATAGTGTCCACTCGGATGCTACTATTCCCACTAAGACTGGTAGCTATCTTAGAAACAAACAAGTAAAGTCTACTTTCATTTTCCTTTATGAAAATAGACAAGAGGGGGACCAAGGAGACCAACCTTAGTCTTGTGTTTGATTTCCTCTCCTTCCTGATAGAGCTTCTTTGCTTCTTCTTCGTCTGCCCGGCTTCAAAGAGCACCTATGGAATCACAACAACATACTACTATCGAAGAACAAAGATCTATATTCATAAATAACACAGCACCAGATGTGTGTTAACCATACAAATGCATATGTAAACAAGTACATAGGAATATGGAGGAAAACTAGAATAGCTCTATTAAGATGAAAAGTAGCAAGAGGATTACAACCATATGTTCTGACCCAGCATCATCCTCCAGCTAGAAAGCCCTTCTTCACCTCAAGCAAAGCTTAGATCACCCAAAACTATGAATGTACACTAGAAAACCAACAGCACTTCTCTATAAGATACAAAATTCTAGCCTATGGATCTCTGTGATGAGGGATCCATATATAGATAATTATAGGGAGGTGAGTCATCTTCTCGGATCTTGATTAGTGTCTTCTCTCTAATAGTTCCTGCTTCCACTTGGAGAATGAGGATCTCTTACTCATCCCTGGTCGAAAACAGAGAGGCAAGTGTCAGAGGGGAAGCTTCTGGAAATTCCATGATCTTCCACCTCACATTTTATCCCTACCATTTGTCCATTCCCAACCATCACACCCTACAGAGGAGCAATGTAGTATGCATCACACCTTGTACATTGGGAAGGTGATATGCATCGCACCCTTTGCACTAGGCTTTCAGTATGGTCTAGTTTTGACCATTTATAAGCATTTTTCAGTGGAGAACATCTAGGAGATGATGTAATCAGCTGACCTTGTTCCTTTAGGTAGTGAAGCAACACTTTTAGGGATTTAGGAGCCCTCAGTTTATGGACATTTATGATTGGGGTTGAAGTGCCCAAAAATGTCTACAACAAGAAGTTTTTCAACTTCTGCCTTGATGGCAGCGGCTTTCTTAGGGTGCACCTACCGGAGCCGTTGTCATACTAGTTTGACATCTGGATACATCTTCATTTCATGTTCAACTATGCTCAAGTCAATGCCTAGCATTTCATCATATGACCAAGCAAAGACATCTCTAAACTCGTGAAAAAGAGCATAATATACTTCCAGTTCTGAAGCAGAACAAGATTTTCCAACATGTATATTCTCTACAACGTCTGTCTTGGTCAAGATATTTATGGTGATAGTCTCTTCAATATTGGACAAGTTTCACTTAGAATTCACTGTATTTACAATATTTGACAGAAATTCAAAAACTAAGGGATGATCAAGGTAACTAGAACTATCCTCATTACAATCCGGAAGATGGAACGATGGTGGTAATCTTCCCATGGTGCCTTGTCAATCATCATTGACTGAACAATTCCTTCGTCTGTTAAATGTACTTGCGACCAACGATCTGAAGGGTTTCCATATTCCTTCGACCTATGTATCCATATGCTTGATGAGCACTGATTTGGGTTTGCCTCCCATGCCAAAAACATTGATTGCTACAATATTTCTATTGGGCTTGGAGGCAATACCTGAGATGATCCATGTTAATATCATTTTTGGACATCTTTTGAATAGAAGATATCGTATTGTAGATTCCCACCGATGCCACTTCTGCCAAATTGATTGGAGGTGGTAGGGAAAAAGTCCCCATTAATGTAGGGTCTTTTAGGAGGCCTACTTCGATATTTTGAAGTGAATGAGGGCTTCCATGGATCATTGGAATGCTTCCCGTAACTTGTGAATTGTTGGGGAGAAATGTTTGTTGGTCAATGACTGTAATTCCTCCTTGGAAGGGAAATGCAACCTTCCAGAAGTACGTCAACACAATGGCAGCCATAGCATATATCTAAGGCCTTCCCAGTAGGATGTTGTAATCGAGGTTTCTGTCGATAACTTCAACATCAATTTCTACTATTTCCCCCCCGAATTCTACTTGCAAGTTACTTAATATCCCATATGGGGTGTATGTTCGTCCATCAAATGCTCTTAATATCATCGATGATCTCGACAAGGGTGGAGATCCTAAAGTTTTGTAGCAATTCATCGACATAATACATGTAGATGCCCCCTCATCAATAATTGTTCGATGAGCAGTTTTGTTGAGGGCTTTCACTTGAATAAGGAAAGCTAGTTGAGCTGGTAACTGAGGGTCATATCCTTTGTGATTAAAGGCCACAAGATTGGAATCCATTGGGTCAATCCCACCTATCGCTGACAATAAAGCCTGCTTTTGGGAGGGGAAATTTTGCAGTACCTCAAGTGTCGACATAGCAGACGACGATCTCGCCAGATCCTCCACAATATTATAATGTTGTGCTTCTCTGGCACGGGGATTAAATGTCGATTTGTGTACTACTCCCTTTGGTATTTTTATCATTAGTTCAAGAGTGATGGGTGGCACAACTTCGGGTGAAGTTGTTGTCGAATTACCAGGTTGATCATTATCCTTGTTGTTCGACATCTGTGGATTCCCGTAATCTTTATTCCTTGGCAATATCAAAGCATCATTTAGCTGCTTCAAAACAGACAACATTAGCACTTGGGATGGGGAACCATTGTCGCTAGCAACCAGATTTGTTCCCGGGTTCAGAAACGGATCAGTCAATACTACCGAGGTTTTTGAACTCTTGAAGAATTTTCTAAGCTCAGCTTTATATGGACACTCTCTTGTCCAATGATCCTCATCACATATAAAGCATGGATGGCTTGGTTTCCTATCCCCAGAAGGGTTTGCAGAAGATTTTTCAGGAGACAGGTCCTCCTGTTTCTTCTTGTACCCTTTCTTTTTCTTCCTGCCTCCTAGTTTCTTGGGTTCTTTACCTTTATCAGTTGACACGATATTTACCTCCGAGTTTGCCTTTGTCAGTCGACACGTCATTTACTTCCGAGGTGAGAAGTTCTTCATTTACGTTTTGACTTGAAACCGTATGGGCCTTCTTTGACGTAGCCTTTACGGTTTTTGTACTAGTCGTACCTATCACGTCATTGCCAGCATGAGAGTCTTTGTTCTATTTAGGAGGTTGAGGAACAGAAAATTCCGGTGTAGGAGCATCAGGGATTTTATCGTAGAGTGTGCCAGACTGAGTATAAATCAAATATAGCTATTGTGCACAAGCAATAA